>JAGFNQ010008993.1:0-253685 GCA_024364735.1 Boesenbergia rotunda | reverse complement strand
CAATTGGTTGCGGCCCTGGCCGGAATGATCATGATTGGCTGGTATTGTCCCAGAGAGGTAGTTGCTCTGCATCTCTAACAGGTTGAGACTGGGCAAGTAGAGAAGCCCCGAGGGAATGCTGCCATTGAGATAATTCTGTCCCAGCCTCACTCTCGTGAGGCTCCAACACTCGCCCAAGCTCTCAGGGATCGGTCCGAACAAGAAATTGTTCAACAAGATCAAAACTTTGAGCTGCTTAAGTGGACAGAGATCGCCGGGAAGGGTGCCCGTCAACTTGTTTGACGAAAGGTCCAGCACGCGCATCCGGCCGCCGGAGCCCAACTTCTCTGGGATCACGCCGGTGAAGTTGTTCATGAACAGCTGCAGCGTGTCGAGCTTCGGCAGCCTGGCCACGAACTCTGGGATCGAGCCGTGGAGCCGGTTGATGAAGAGATTGAGCAGGGTGAGTTCAGTGAGAGCGGCGAGCTCGAGGGGTACCTCCCCGGTGAGCGCGTTGTTGGAGAGGTCGAGTAGGGTGAGCCGTGTGAGGTTGCCGAGCGCCGCCGAGATCGGCCCCGACAAGCGGTTGGAATGGAGAAAGAGCGTATCGAGGTTGACGAGGTTGCCGAGCTCGGTTGGAATTTCCCCTTCGAGGCCACAACTCGAGAGGTCGAGGTGGACTAGAGTGGCGGCGAGCCGGCCGAGCTCGGCCGGGATGCCGCCGTCGAACACGTTGTAGTAGCCCAAGTAGAGCCTCCTGAGGCTCGTCAAGTTGCCAATCTCCGCCGGAATTCTGCCGCGGAGGTCGTTCCCGTTCAACGACAAGTACTCCAGCGCGGCCAAATTTCCGTAGCTCGCCGGAATCTTCCCGGTGAAGTAGTTTCCACCGAGGTCCAAGTATCTGAGTCGGCTCAAATTCGCGGCGCCGGACGGTAACGAGGCGGTGAAGTTGTTGTCGTAGGCGTCGAGCACCTCGAGGCTCCGCAGGCTCGCGAAGCCCCACTCGAGCCCACCGTCGAATAAGTTGCACGAAATGTTCAAGAACCGAAGGCTCGGCAAATCCGCGAGCTTAATCCCGCCCTCGAGCTGGTTTCCGGCGAGCGAGAGCTTCACCAGCGCATCCATGCCGGAGACGTCGACCGCGACGCGGCCGGAAATGTTCAAATTAGATAGGTCGACGCCAGCGACGCGGCCGCGGTTGCACCGGACGCCAAACCACGAGCACACTGAGCTCAGATTGGCTTCGCTCCAGCTTTCCAGCTCCGGCCGGAAGACTGGAAGCCTGCTCTCATGGAAGCCAACACCGAGGCATCATCGCGAAGCGAAGAACAAGTAGCAGGGCTTGCCATGACCAACTCCATGAGAAGAACAAGAAGAAGAAGAAAAGGTGCCATTTTTGATGAAGCATTGCCATGACGCTATCGAACATGGATCGAAGGATTTAAGATTTATAGATATCTTTTGGAGGAAGACAGACTTCACTGTGAAGACTTTAAGATAAGTACTTGGCAAGTTCCTTCAAGAACAGATCTTTTGTTCTTGATTTTACTATTGATTTATTCTTCACCTCATGCTCGTGTGGATCGAATAGAAGCCGTGGGGGACAATAAATATGAAGTGAAAGAGGGAACAGGATTAAGAGGGTGGCATTTGAATAATACTGGCAGGAAAAACATGACTGCTGACAGAAGTTGCAGATTTCCATTAAAGAGGTAGATTTTAAGGATTTATGAAGCTAATAAAGTGTTTTCTGTAAAGAATTGGGGTTCAGTAAGTTTGTGCATCAAACTGGAGATTTTTCATTTGCAGTGAGAAACTGCAAAGGAGAAGCTGGAGCTGATGAATGAATGAGTCACCATGGCCTGACTGCAACTGGTTCCTCATTCAGCCATCTCAGAGTCTGCACCTGCCATTGAAAGCCATGCTCTGAATGTCCAAGATCACCACAAGGACCTCAAAGCTCTCACCAAATAGTTTGGATTTCTTTAATTAGAGGAAAAGATAAAGGCATTGCCGGAGAAGATATAAAGTGTTTCATTGTTGCAGCATTTGCCAGTTCATGTCCTCCTCCCACTCTAGTCAGTAAAGCAAAATGTGATTATAACTGAATCATTATATCGTTTAAAGAAGTGGAATGATGAATGTAATATAATTGACACGATTATAATAGAAATGAATGCTATAGTGTGGATTTGTGGTGAGGAAAGGAATCATTAAGCTTTTGTTAGGCTTTATTTCATGTCCCTCCCAAAGGTGCATGGTCCTTCAGAGGAGGGGTCTCAAAGATCCCCCTTCCACTTCAAAAGACTTGTTAAAGATGCATGTCTGCGCCCCTTCACATGGGAAAGAGTGCTCTTGTATCATATGGATGGAACAGGAGGCTGAACCACTCTCTTTTCTTCCTCTTCTTTCCCAAAGTGGCCTTCTTTGCTTCCTGATGATTCTACTTGACTCCTTTTTTGCTTCGAGTCTTTGAATGATTCATAATCAATTGCATGGTTCCACTGCCACTATGGCTAGCTAGCTAGCTACTTCACCTTAATCACTTTGTTTGAATTCATCCATGGTATCTGAAACCTCTCTTTGTGATATCAGTGAATAAGCTGGAAGATGATTTCTTCTAGGCTAGGCACCATGATTGGAGTATTGATTATTGGATCATATCAAATAGAATAAGGACTACTTTTGCATTCGGTATAAAATTCATAAAAATATTCAAAGAGCTTCTTGTTGAAATATTTCATCATTGAAGTGCTATATCATTCACCCTCAGTAAAAATAATTCATAGACTAACTTTTCTTGAGTTTATTCTAAGTACTTTATTCACAACAGTTTCATTCAAAGTTTGAATTCTTCAATGGATATTCATACCTTTATCCGACTTGTAACTCTCCTCTGGCTTCTTCTTCACTTCCTTTTCAATCTTTGCTACAATATATTGTAAAATCTTCAATCTACTTGTTGAATTTTGGAGATATTAGATGATAGAGATATTAGGATTTTGGTGAAGTCTAGAAAGTGTGTTAATATATACTTTCAAGTGGACTCTTTCCTATGGAAGGAAGATTCACAATTGAATTATAAGCAAATTCCACTATAGAATGGATGAATCCCATTTATTTAGCATGGTTGAATCTCATTCTGTACCATAAATTTCTCCAAAATGGCTAAAAATCTAGATTTCCAAAAATCCATGAAGTCTTACAACTTCATAAAAGCTAAGATTATTATGGAAGCATCTATACTCGTTTTCAGGGGATATAATGAGTAATTAGCTTGGAAAACCTATCTACGTCAACAAAATTAGCATCAATGCCTCTTTGAATCTTGGTAGGTTAAAAACTAAACCATGCCAACATCCTTCCCGGGATCATTGAGGATAAAGAATGGAGTGTAAGAACCATTATTTGAACACTCAAGAAGTAAGGTTAGCTCCTCAATTTGCCACAAAAATGCTTGAATAATCACATCTATCTCTTTCATTATCCAGATCCTCCATCATTGGTATTTCTTTCATGTCCACCACTTCCACTTCTTGTTGCTTTGAGAATGTGGAAGAACTCAAGATGAGTGAAAAAAGAAGAAAATGAATAAATATTGCATAATTGGTTCCTCCCTTATAGTTAATGTTAATAATAATGTTTTGATATTTACTATCATATTTAAGTTCGAAGACAATTTGGATTATTGGTTTACTCTTAGACTTGTATGCGTACCTATCTGAAGTTTATTTAAATATTCTCCAACATCAAGTAGTATATCTCTTTGGCTTTGTTTCAAGTAGTTCATTTGTAAAATAAATTTGAAAAATTCTTTCATAATTCTTTAATGGCCACAAGAAGGCCTTTCTCTTCTCCCAAGAATTCCAAGATTCTTCCTTAGTTGCCAGTGGTCCCTGATCACACTTTCTCGGATGCAGATTTTGATTTTTTTTGTTTTCATTTACATATTTTTAAAATCTGTCTAGTGCAGATCAATAACTTCCTCTTTAGACCATCAAAGAACATATTTCTGTCTGAATTTATTTATTTATTTATTAATTGGCATATATTCTCTCTTAACATGCATAGCAGCTGCTACTCTTTGTTTATCAGTCTGCATATATTCTCTTGCACTAGTAGGATATGTTTAGTTCTTCTGTGACAGTATGAAATTGTGGAAAGATCTCCATCTGACATGGTTTTAAACTGCAAGGGTTTCTATTGAGACCTTGAGAAAAGAATTGTATCAAAATAATACAGAAATAATATTGATCTTCAGAAAGTAGATGTTCTTCAGTATTGTTCAAAAGTTACCAAGGCATGAACACAAGAGCCTCTTTACCTTTAATGGGCACAGTATTCACCTCACACATTAACATTCTCAAAGAAAGCAGATGGTGAACATGCTCAGGCAAAGAAAAAGACAAAAAGAGAAAGCTGGGAATTAAAGCAAGAACAAAAATAAACCAGCAAAAAAAAGAGCTTTTTAGAATTTCTTTGCCATAAAATAATAATCTGCAATGCTTGAAGGCCTATGCACACTGAGAGGAGAGGAGCTCAATGGCTTCAAGGACAAGGGAGTATCTTTGGAAGCTGCCATGTCTCATGCTCAGTGAAATGATATGGGGAAGAACTTGAAGCATCAGTTGCTGCACATTTCCCTAGTAGGGTGGTGCATGACAGGAAGCTTCTTGATCATTTGTTATTTTCTTTTTTATTTTTTTTTGAATTTTATAATGCCAAACCTTGTGCTGTGTCTCTGAACAGGCATCAGTTTTTTTTAGATCAGACAAGATTCATTTTATCTTTGTTAGTTTATGTGAGTGTTTGGAAAAAAGATACTGAAGAAAAGAAAAAGAATTTGGCTTTAAGTTAGTGGAGGAATCCTTTGGCTTCTCTAGTTCTTTTGAGACCTCTTTGGAGTTGCTTTACATAGTATTACTGAGGAAAAAGGTGGGGAACAAGTTTTTTTTTAAAACCCTTTCATGTAATTGATCGTAATTGATGACTTGGCTTGTCGAAAGCAAGCTTAAAATGTTATGATTATCTTTATCTCTCAAGATCTTTATCTATGTTTAGATAGTTCTCCATCTTATATATTCAAGGATAACTTTATTTGTCAAATGTAATGAAATTTTAATGTAAAACATATAAAGAAAAAACATAACTAATTTTCGTGGTGTTCCATAATTCGAAATCATAAATAAAATAAGATCAATTGTATGTTCTAATTTGTTTTCCATCTAAAATTGAGCTCTTCTGCCTTCTCCACCAACACCAAGCTCTCCTCCCTCCATTTGCACCAAGCTTGGAAGCTCACAATGGGCTTATATTCGTGGCTTCGCTAGGAGCTTGCAAGCTCGTGGCCATGGCTCCGCTGGGAGCTCATGAGCTCACAACTATGTCCTAGTTGCAAGCTTGTGAGCTGATGGCCAAATTGACTCAGACTCATTTTATTGGGGTCTCAAAATTTTGAAAAAAAAACATATTATATAGTAGTGTAAATTGACGCAATATAATTTCTCGCACACTAATCCTTCTAGCAAATCGATCGAAGAATCTTTTTTTTTTCCTTTTTCATTCTTAAAAAGTGATGAAAAATGTGTTGGTAGAATCATTTTTCAATAGCTAGAAGTTTTAATTTCTTCTCTCTCTTGCTTTTTTTGATTATTAGTTTAGATAATTTTTATGTCAAAATTATGAGCAGATTCCTCGACTTGCCTAATAGATGAAACAAGCTAGATTTGTGTATGTTCTTTGAGATCTTGAGTTGAAGGGAAAAAATATTTGACTTTATTAATTTTGTAGACCAGAACCCAACCAAAAAAGATAGAGTGAGATTTAGTTTAAGTCTTTAATTATTATTTTCACTACTTTATGATATATACCAAGGTTTACGGTGCCGAACCGTTTCGCCCGAAACAGGCGAAACGGTTTCGTTCCGCCTGAGCGCCGAAACCGGCTCGACGAGGCCTCGCGTTTCGACGCGAGCGTCAGCGTCACGCACGCGGCGACAGCGGCGAGTGGCGACAGCGTGATTCGCGGCGGTGACAACGAAATCGGAGGAGTTACAGCGAGGCACGGAGGCGAGCGGCGGCGACGGCAGTGACAACATGCGTTGAGCAGGCGATGCCGGAGGCATCGCGGGACTCCTCTGGCGTCGCCGGACGCCTCCGGCTTCGCTGGAAGTGCCGCTGGAGCTGCTAGACGCCCTCGCGCTCCTCTTCGTCCGCCTCGTCCGCAACGCGTTTAGGGCTCTGGTTTTTGTTTATTAAATATAATAATTCCCACTTTAAATCCAACTGCAATATAAAATATAATAAAATAATTTATTTAAATCTAAAATTTTCTTGCTTAAATATCACCCTAATAAATATATAAAATTATATTTAAAATTTAAAAAATTAAATAAGTTTATTAATTAATTTTCTGAATTTTAAAATATTATTTAAAAATTCTAAAAAAATTTTAAAAATCTAAAAAAATTGTGACAATTCAATTTTATATCTTGATATTTTTTATTATTTTATATTTTTAATGTTTTAGTATTTAATTAACATTTGAATATTTTTATCATTATATATATATTATTTAAATTAATTAATTTATATAATTATTATATATAAAGTAGTATTTTAGTTAATTTATATACTTATTAATTATTATAGCATATTATAATGTTTCAATTTTAATTCGAATTATTAATAGATCAATTTTATTAAAAAAATTATATTTAATTATTTTTTCTAACAATATTAGGTTGTTTAATAATTTGAGAACTTATATAAAATCAATATTCAACTTATTTTTAAATTATACACAATAAATATATTTATCTAATAATCAATATATATATATATATATATATATATATATATATATATATATATATATATATATATATATATATATATATATATATATATACCGAAACCATACCGGCACGACACGATACGATACCGAAACCATATCGTTCCAGTCTGGGACCGAAACCTCGGCACGGGTCGAGATTTTAAACCTTGATATATACTACTGGGAATTACATTAATCTATTATAAGAAATCTTTATTAAGGTGAGGTATGAATTCATATACTTACAAAATGTTTGAATAAATGTCTCACAAAATTACAACATAAACAAAAGTGTATGTGATAGTCCTTTGAATTGTTTGTTGAATCCTTAGGTTAACCATGTCTCCTAAGTACATGCTAGGGTCTTAAAAAAAAAACTAAAGATTAAAGAAATAATTCAGAGTCCAGCGGGAGATATGAATAAGTACTTTGTTTCAAACAAAAAGAAGTAATTGCAAAGGTTGAAAACATGGTTGATAATTCAATTAGTAGAGAATAAGATAATGAATTGGATGAGAATAAGATTGACAATGAAGAAGTTCTTGAATTTGTCAATGTGGATGAATTGAATGATAGAGAAAGATGATGAGTATGTTCAACATTAGAGCTTGAATAGAAGATTTGCTCTGATGATCTAGGGGAGTGGGACAACATTGATTAGAAAGTTAATTTTTTTTTAAAAGAAAGAGGGAGTATCTAACTGAGACCAATCACTTCATATCACACATTATTGCTATGGAAGGCCAATTTAAGCATGAGTCAAACCTACTTCATATCTCGTAAATTCTACATGAACCAGACTTTCATCGGAGTTGAGCCTCCAAAGCAAATTCTGGGTGAACTTTCTCATGTTTGACAAATGTTAAGCCGAAAATCATTGAAGTCTATGCTTCTTTGCTACTGGAAATTGAGTTATTATTAGATATATAAATTCTCTTTACATTGAGAGCCACAACTGCATTATACAATCCCATGTCATTATGAAAAATCTATATGTTAGAGATAAATACCATATATAAAACTCAATAAAAGAAAATGTACAAGGATCATGAACTATTTCTAACCATTTGTTTTTTATGGAAGAAGAAGACAAGATATTTCTTTACTAGCTACCACTCATTTCTTCTCACTTACATAAACAGATTGCATGTCCTTGTAAAGTTTTTATGTTGCTCGATTAGATGTACCGATCTGGAGTATTCATGCTTTATTTACTTACTCTGCTTAACTAATCATATAGCTACATACATTTTTGACTAATTATTTGACTATTTTGTTATTATTTCGGATTTGTGTTTGTGTTAATATTTTGTCATACTATTTACAACTATATATTTTGAAGGTGTTAGCTTATTGTTAGTTGATTAGTTGTAACAAGAACACATAATGGATGTCAAAGGATAGACTATTACGTAAATATGAGATAGGAGTAGAGTCTTTCTTGCAAACAATTACTAACGTATGAAGTGCCTTAAGATTGTTTAATTCAAACAAGGGAAGGAAAGGTAGAAAAATGCTAAGTGGGAAGTAGTAAAGGTATGTATAATTATATTTAACATATATTTTAATATGTATATTTGATAATGTGGTTATTATGTGATGAGATTTATGAGATAAATTATTGAAGAAGTTGATACTATCGAGAGAAATTCACTACGATCAATAGTAATACTAGTAATATTATCTTGTTTATCTCAATTATTTGAAACAAACTATGTAAAATTTGCAGAGTGAATGTTGATTGTTTTTTTTTCATTTAACATAATCTGTGTATGTTCACGGTTCACAAAAGTGGAGTACTCATGGGAAGAAATTGATGAAGTACAGTCTGAGTTGACGGAATGTATACAAGATCATATTTATAAGAGGTATGGAATGATGGTTGACATAATTCTATTTAGATTTAAGTTTAGTGGATGATGGTCATGTTTTCATTTAGCTGAAGTTAACTTTTGAATTGATTAAATTTTTTTTTCGGACACTCTCTTTCATCTGTGGGTGGGATACTTCATTTAGATTTTATTTTGATCACTATATAGCTGGACTAATAAGTTTTTATTTTGATCAGTATAAAAAAACCAATACAGTAGATGAACTGCATTATTAAATAATGCAGTATAGCCAATCTGACATGATCATGGTGGACCAATAAATTTTAATCTAACCACGTGTCATAGTTTTTGAAAGGAGCAATTAGACATCCACACCATTATTTAATATTAGATAGGAGTTATTGAATCAATCTTTTATCCTAGTTTTACAAGGGTTTTAGTTCTTACTTCTACCATCCATTTCAGGTGCTTTTAAAAGACTGACACTACTATACTGTTTCCTTTACCATTTCAACAATCTCTACACAAGTAGCATTTATCTGACTATATTGTTATAGTTCACTGAGCAACATGTATTAAGTTAGCCTGTTAAAATAATTCTAGATATAATAGGAAGCAAACAATATCTAATATATGACCATTATTTTCTTAATTCCTAATTCCTGAATATAGAGCTGGTTTGTTTACTTTTGCCACCTATTTCCTTTTGTAGCATTTATGTATCCATGATTTTTGTGCATCCTGATCTCATGGAAAAACAATCTTTCTTATAAATAAGATTAAGTAATCTAATTTGAGTTATATTATGTAGCATTATGCTACTGCAACATGTTAGAATCACAACTGAAATTTTTTTGAAATGCATTATGTGATTATATTGACACATTCTGATTAACTAAATATATTTCCCTTTTCAGGAGATAAGGGAAGGATGCCCCAAAAAAGGTGTCATATTAACGTCAATGAAGGATGTTTTACAAAATTTAAAGGAAAATGATCTTGTTATTTGACACTTTTGTGAGTTCATTTCCCTTCATATAATACAAGAAGGGTTTTACTTTTGTATAAACTTAATATGGATACAAAGTTAATTTATAGATTATGTATATATATTTTTTGTTTGGATTGTATGAAATTATATCCTTTGTTAAATAGTTGGATTTTAAAAAAGATTGAGGCTATTCATATTTTCTATTTGTGGATAATCATATTTATTGTTTGTAAAGTTTGTGGATATTTTTGGTATCTTTTGCTAAAAAAATTATATTTTAAAAAAGATAACGCTTTCTATCCATTAAAAAGACAACGCTTTTTAAGCGTTGCAAAAACATTGTATTTGTAAAAAAGACAATGTTTTTTAAGTGTTATAAAAATATTGTCTTTGCAAAAAAACGATAATATTTTTTAAGCGTTGTCTTTGAGCGGACTTTTAACAATAGTACTTTTAACAACGCTTTTTCAACAACATAGATAACATATAAAAAGCATTGTCTTTTAACTTTTTTCTTGTAGTGTATCCAGTGTCATATGATCTTTAGATGATTCAGAAAGTTCCACAAAAGTAAAAGAATATTGGGTATAATTTTTAGAGGTTAATGACATTTTAGGACTTGGGCTTTTATGCATCTTTAAAATGCTTTAGTCAATCTTGAGCTTGATATTAATGATATTAAAGGTCAAAGATATAATAATGGATCTAATATGAAAAAGAGGTATAAAGGTGTATAAAAAAATATTACTTGAAATGAATCTCTGAGCTTTTTATACTTTTGGTGGTTGTTATGGTCTTAATTTAGGTGAATTGTTATTCTAATGCTATATTATTTTTTGGAATGATACAATGGATCTATTCATTATTCCCCTCTTCGACCAAGCGACGGAAGATTGTCAAAGATCATATGAAGGGTTAGACAGTTAAGTCATTATCATAGACAATGCATCAACAATGGATCAGTTGGCACATAACAATGCAGCAACTGTCATGACCCCAGAGGAGCATGCTTACTCGAAAATCGGGCAGCATCTCCCCTGTACGACGGACAAGTTGAGACATAAATACATATCACACCACTAATATAGCTCAGCCACAAGCGGCTGACATCACAATAATAAATAAAAGACACATCCACGCAGTTTATATCGAAACAAAATAAATGGATGGCTCAGCCATCATTAACATAAAGAAAGTCTACATACCAGTAATAACAACAAAACCAAACCGATACTTGACAAATAAAATGTAACGACCCGCCTTCTGGTACTAAGCTTTAAGGCGGATCGCTACTAACTAACTGACTGGCTGACTGATTAATGATTTCTAATAATGCTAAATCAACTGGGAGAATTTAAAATTTCTTATTTCGCTATTTACTGAACTAACCATTCATAATCATGTTTAAAGTACTAACCAGCCAAAATAAAACAAAAACTTTAATTTTATAGGCTTGGTAGGAATCTCAACAACGATATGTAAAAGCATAATATAAATGTGCCAAGTTTGTATCAACTTCTTATTGAAACCATTCATTATTCATATCTAAGGGCATTCTTAGCCACTACATGTCATTCTATATGGTGCATATATCTTAAAACAAACATATCCTATGTATTTAGCATGTAAATCAAAAGTGTCAAGTTCTTATCTCTAAAGCTTAAGCATGGATCTAAATTACCATATTACAAGTAGTAACTCCTATCATTCAACATTCGCTAATCAAGTATTAACACAGGTGAATAAACTACATTAATATACTAGGCACCACAAATAACGAGTCTAGACAGGTTAATACATGGTTCTCATAATATATCGCGAAATAACTGAAGAAGCATAAACAAGAAAACTAAAGAAGCATACTAGGCACCACGAATACAAGTTTAATTAAATTCATACATGGTTCACATAATTTATTGCGGAATAATTAAAGGAGCATGATAAAGACTTTCTATGCTTTGCAAGTTCCGAAGACTTTTATTCCAACTCCACCACCACACACATTTTGCATCAAGCCCGCCGCCTCCGCTACTAGTGCTTTCCTTTACCTGTATCTGCAGTATAAGGAAATGCAACTAATAAGCATAAAGCTTAGTAAGTACCATCTAGCCTCACAAAACTATAAAAATCTCGGATTATGCTTTTCAAAACATGCTATGCAAATACACGCTCATGTTCATAAACAATCATGTTATGCTCATGCTAAAATACATGTCATAAAATGTCATGGCAAATAACTGAGACATGACACATACTAAACTAGAACTGAAAAGTAAGCTATAGCATGACATATATATCTGAACCGGAACTGAAACTAACTAACATAAAACTAATTATTAAATTCACCACATGCTAATATGAATTTCTGAAAACTAAATACATATAGTAGGTGAAAGTAATAATCAACTGCTGTGGGCCCGGCAATGTACCAACTGTGCGCGCATCCCTAATAAACTCGAGGTAGCAAATCCCGAATCCATTAGGGTTCTACTAGGTTATCTAAACCTAGGGGCAACTAGGAGCCCATCCCATACTAGGTTATCTAAACCTAGAGGCAACTTGGAGCCTATCCCTGGACCGAAGTCCGTTACAATGCCAACTGAAAATAAAATAGTCTTTTATACTTTTCTTTCCTTTTCTGATTCTTGCTTTTACTAGGTTATCTAAACCTAGGGGCAACTAGGAGCCCATCCCGTTCGACCTTGGTCCCCATCATAAACTGGAGCAAGAATTTCTATTCTTTAATGCTTTCTATAGCATTAACTGAACTGAACATTTTAACAAACACCTAATGTGCGTGCTTGTTCATAATTTACGATTTCTAATCGTAAAGCATAAATACAAGGAAATAAAGCATATGGAAAATCATCCGAAACTACTTATACTGCAGGTGAGAGATACTTACATCCTGCGCTAGGTTTTCCTTATGAATAAAATCTGAAATTCCCGAGGGAACGTCGAATTTCGACGTTCTTCTTGCTCCTTGGCGTTCTCCTCGCGTCTACGAGAATTCTCGTAGAGAATAGGGCCTCTTGAGACCTTCCCTTGGCTTCTCCTTTGTCTTGGGCGAGAGGGAGAGAGGGAGTCGGCGGTGAGAGGATGTGAGGGAAAGAATGAATAAAAAAAACCCTAAGTTTCCCTTTTATACTTATGGAAAAATTTAACTAATTCTACCTTATCTATTGTTTCCGCTAATCTATTTCAACAAAAGCAAACTATCCCAGTTGGTCTGCCCTTTCTCCTCTCACAACCTAGGTTTAGGGATCAAATCCCACTTATGTGTTTTTCTCTTTTTATCCCTTTTTGCTACTTTCGTTTACGGAAAAATTCTATAAAAATATCCATAAATTCGGAATAAATTCTAAGATATTTCTAAAATTAGTTTCGAGAATTTTCGGGCGTTACATAAAAATAACTGCGGAAATAAATCAGCCACTAAATCAAACCAAACCAAACCGACACGGTGGGACTGAGGGACTGGCAACTGGTCCTCTCCTGGCTCCAAGAAAACGTAACTACCTACTATCTGAAACAAAAAGAGAAAGCAGGGGTGGTGAGTCGGGACGGACTCTACGGGTATATGAGTAGACAATAAGCATGACATAATAAAAGGTATAATAGGTAGAGAACCAACAAGGTACAGTCCATAAGGAATATAGGAACACCTAAACATGCATAACATATATAGAACATGTTATAAAACCGAATAACAACTAAATAGGTATAAAACAACGCAAAAATAATAAAACCAAGATATATATGTATGTCAATCAAGTGCAACAACCATAGCTCATATAAATGCAGCAATCACAAGAAAATGCATAAATGAAATACGTATGCATATGATGCAATGACATGTGTCACCCCTGACGCCAGTCAAGCCGCCAACACATCTCATCTGTGTGACCGAGTGGGTAGTGCTGTGACAACTGTACGCACTCCAACAAATACCACAGAAAGGTGTGGTTGAGTGGACAGGATGTTGGGGAGCTAACATTCCAAACCCCGATACAAAGGGGGAGCTATCAACAGCTACAGTATCCCTCGAAAAATAACGGTGAGGGTGTCACTGCTTGCCTACAACTGCAACATGTGTGGCTAACAGGACAGTTGCTCGCACTCTAGCAACTACCACGATAACAAGTGGTTGAGTGAACCAAGCAACTAAATGACTAACGACGGCTTAACCATATGGAAGCACAACAGTCGTTAGTATGCAACGTGCAGATATGGTGCATGGTACAAGATGCACGAACAACCGGAGAAACAACGATGCAACAAAATCCAACAAGTATACGGTGCATCAATACAACCAATCAGAAATCGAAAACCAACGATTATGCACCTACACTACTAGGTAGGATATTTCTAATGTCAAATAAACCTATTTGTGTTTAATGGACTTCTAAGTACTCTCGTACAAGCGGTACTTTACAGAACAGAAAACCAACAGGGGACTGTACGGATACGAATTTTGAATACTCGAAGATCAACGAAGAATAAGTATCAACGGCGATGTTAAAATAACAAACAACAAGGAATAAGGTCAAGCAACATACTAGATATAAAATAGTCATGTTTAAAGGTAAAAGAAACTACTCGAGTACAAAGGAGAAGTACCCGCCTTATAATTGTAGAAGTCCGTAAACGAAGAGAACCTTCCACAACCAACCAAACAAGTCCGAATCAAGGTCCTGTGTCAATATGACAGTTTAGTTATCATAAAAATTATTAAAAATAGCTAAACTACATATAAGCAACTAACTTTATATATATATATATATAACAACCAACTAAACTAAATGCCAAATTTAATTAGAATCATCCTAATCGTAACATTTATTAAATCAACCTAATTAAACGATTAATTTATAATTAAACTGAATCATCTAATCCTTATTAACTAAGACAATTTGCGATCTACGACAATAAACCAACAACCCAATTAAACTCTTATGGATAAGTAAAAATAAATAAGATAAGGTAAACGTGTATGTTACCGATATCTACTACTGCCACTTCACTTTTACCTCAACCTAAGGTGCTAATGCACATATTGCCAAGATCAAGTAGACAAGTTTATTCTATACCAAGATGGCCAGTGAACATGAACGAATCCACAAGAATCGGGCAGTGAAATCAGAAGCAAATTTTATCACAGTGGAAAAGGGTTGTTTAAAGATCACCAATACATAGCAGATCACATCCTACTGAGCAATTCCACCTCTTCCATCCGAGAATCAACAACACAAATTCATAAAAACAATAGGGTTACGAGGTCACCACAACTATCAACAGAATTTACTCATCCAAATTGGTACAAGCATAGCCATTACTTGGACCTCTCCAAATCTGGCAACTCGGCACAAAAGGAAGAAGACACGACTAGGGCTTCAACGTCGACAGTTGACGAAACCAGGGAGTCGCGAGGAAAGAGTGGCCTCGGCTTCTATCGTGGGAGGAGGATTGCCGACCATAATCCGAGGAAGAAAACTTGAAGACGCGACTAAGTGGGCGCCGGATCTCTCGAAGGAGGAGAAATCGCGCTACTTGTTGTGCGCGGATGAGTAGGAAGGAGAAGAAGAGAAAAACAAAGGAGAGATGGCGAAGGGGCGGCACTCGCTCGCTGGGAACCGTTGCGGCGGCGTCGGCTAGGGCTGCGGTGGCTGTCGCGAGGGAGAGGAACCGCTCGTGCGGTTTGGCTTGCGGCGTCGGGGGAAAAGAAAGGAAACGGGAGACAGGAATCTATAGGGAGGATTTAGGGTTTATATTTGTTTTTGGCCTTTTGCAATTAAACCCTCCAACTTTCGCTATTCATAACTAGGCCCTTTATTTAAAAAAAATACATTTTCTACCCTTTAAAAATCCGGTATTTAACATTCTCCCCCACTAACAAAAATTTGGTCCCCAAATTTAGCTAATAAACCACAACAAGTACTAGTCAACCTCAATAGGTACTAGTCAACCACAACAGGTACTAGTCAACGGCAACAGGTATCAACACCCTATATCAACAATGTAGATATAATATAAATACGAAATAAAAACCAACCATACGCACCTCAAGTAAATAGATGAGGATAGCGAGCTCTAATCGTATCCTCGAGCTCCCAAGTAGCTTCCTCATCAGAGTGGTGCTGCCAACCAACTTTAACCAACCGAACTGTTTTGTTCCTCAACCGATGCTCTTTGCGGTCCAGAATCCGCATAGACACCTCCTCATAAGTCGCGTCTGGCTGAAGTGTGACCGGCACCTCCGATAACACATGTGTAGGATCTGGTACATATTTTCTCATCATGGAAACATGAAACACGTCGTGAACTCCAGCCAAAGACGGTGGTAACGCCAGACGATAAGCGATTGCTCCAATCCGCTCCAAAATCTGGAAAGGTCCAATATAGCGGGGAGCTAGCTTACCTCGCAACCCAAACCTCTTTACCCCTTTCGTGGGCGACACTCGTAAGAACACATGACCGCTCACGGAGAACTCCAAGGGTCTGCGTCTCCGATCTGCATAACTCTTCTGACGATCCTGAGCCTCTGACAGCCTGCGTCTGATAGCACGGACTAGCTCTGCGTCATGCTGAATACTCTAAGGACCTAGCAACTGAGATTCCCCAACCTCCTCCCAAAGGGTGGGTGTCCTGCAAGCTCTACCATACAACTCCTCAAAAGGTGACATCTGAATAGCCGAATGATAGCTATTATTATAGGCAAACTCAACCAAATGCAGGTGATTGATAAACGCTTTTGTCGTGTCACGGTTTCAAATACAATTTAAGTACCGAATTCCTCTAAACTAATGTAGCATAGAGTAACTCGAGTCGTCTCCCAACGAATGTAGTTAATGCATGATAATTCTCATGGTTGAATCTTATTGCTTTTGGGTTTTGGATATGAAATTGGGTATTGAATTTGAGAGCTATGACTACGAAATGAATAACAGAGCAAATATGAAATCTAATTCTAATTAAGAAAAGACAAGACAGGTAATGGAACCTAAATTAACTAGACTACGATTGCAATAAAGAAAGCACAACTTGAAATAAAGCATTAAGAAACTAAACACAAAGCAAACTACAACATTGAAGAAATCTAATCTAATCCTAACTTAATTGCATTCAAATAAAATCATGTAACCTAAAGCAATAGGAAAAACAACACAACACAAGAGTGAAGCAATTAAGAGACATCGCAATTGAAAGTAAATGTCTAAGAGGCAATTGACCAAACACATGATGAACATGCTAAAACTAGCTTCAGGTACGTGCAATTTGCTATGGGAAGGATCTATCCAATACAAAAATTCATTCAAATACACATAATAGCTCAAACTAACAGCTTAACAATAGAATCTGAAATAATTGTTCACAATTGTTCACAGGGGCATTTAATCAAACACGTGATAAGCATGTTCTAAATGGCTTCAAATGTGTGCAATCTAAATTGGAAAAGATCCATCAATTACAAATATTAAACATCCAACACCTAACATTCATCAAATATGATCAATCTTCAATTAACAACGCAATTAAACCACCAAATCCGATAATTGAGCTACTGCCTGATGAAGGATCAAACACGGCTGCAAAGCAATGGCTGCCGGCTGTGACACAAGCTGTGGAAATGCTGTGAAGTAGAAGTATTCCTGGAATTGAATAAGCTGCCGGATCTAATCTGATGAAACTTGAATTGCAATTGTGAAGAAGAACTGTGAAGAATTGGCTGTCGGCTGAAGAAAAACAAAGAAGAAAATAAAACTGTGAAGAAAACTGCTGTAAACAAAAATGCTGTAAAGGAACGGATCGGCGGTGGAGAAAGATGGATGTAGATGGCCGACTACGTTCGGCTAGAGCTCGGAACCCCCAAAGCCCTAGCTTGAGGTCGTCGGCTGTGGTGATGGAGAGGAAGTCGTCAGCTATGGTGGAAGGCGGATGAAGTCGCCTAGAGCTCGGAACCCCCAAACCCCTAGCTTCGTCCGGTGGCGTGCGGTGAAGGAAGATGGATGGCGTCTCTCCGAACCCCGAAAGAGAACCTTTTCTCTCTTCTCTCCGAACCCCGAAAGAGAAGAGGTGGACGTGGATCGTTGAGACGAGAACCCCTCATCTCGGTTGATCGGAGCTCCGGCCGGCTAGGGTTGGAACCCCTAACCCTAGCTTGCAGCGGCGATGAAGCGGTGGAGACGAAGAATCGCCACGAGCCTTGCGTGTGGAGTCGATGAAGAACCTAGGTCGCGTGTTTCCCCTTTTCTTCCTCGCGAACCGGTCGAGTCGGATGTGTGTGAGCCAGAGGAAAGCGATCGGGCGCTCTTCCTCACTTGAGTTCGATCCAGGTTCAGCAATTGGCTCAGTCCAGCTTGGGTTCAGCAGCTGTGTTTGGGTTCAGCTCAGCAAATGGTTCAGCCAACCAGCTTCCGTGATTTGATTCAGCCCTGGGTTCAATCTCATCCCAGCTCATCAGTTGGTTCAACCAACCCAGCCAGCAGTTGGGTCAACTAACTTTTGGTTCAGTCCAGACTTGGTTCAGCCAACAGACCAGCCCTAGCTGCAATCAAGCAATGGGTTCAGTCCAATAGTTGGGCCAGTCAGCCAAGTCAGCTTAGAAGGAGATTAACAACGAACGGCTGAGATCGATTTGGCTTCATCCAATGGTTAGATGTCTTCCGATCTGAACCAAACTCCACATTTCTCAATCAATGGTCCTGATCTACCTATCCCCAGCTCGGATTGACCAGATCAATGGCGGATGGTCCAGATCTTCCCTTTTTTCTTGAATGGACGATCTAGAACATCTTGAGCTCAATCCAACGGTCAGATCACTTCTGATTTGGCTGAAATTTTCAGATCTTGCTCTCTGGTCATGATTGATTCTATCTTGAACTCGGATCGACCAGCAGTTGACCGATGGCTCAGATCTAGCCGTTCTCTGGAATGGACGACTCCTATTAATCCGATGCTTGATCCTTTTGATCTGGATCCAATCCTAACTCAAGTCTGACCCAATTTGATCTAGGTCCATGATCAATTGAAGCCTACAAAATGATATTCAGATTTAGTGCCAAAAATATCCCAAATATAAAAAGATTTGAATTAAAAGCCAAAATAAGGGAAATACATGAAACCTAATACAATTGCAAACTTAAGCATATAAAATGTGAATCAAACATGGATTTTAGAGCATAAAATAATCAACAAAATGATAGTTATCAGTGATCCTCCCAGTTGCCTCCAAAGTCCATAACGCAAGATCTCAACAAATCCTCCAGTGGCTGAATGGTATGCTCAGACTGTCCATCCGTTTGCGGATGAAAGGCTGTACTGAATCGAAGCTCGGTACCCATGGCCTGGTGCAAACTCTGCCAAAACTGCGAAGTGAAACGCGGGTCTCTATCTGATATGATGCTCAGAGGAACACCATGTAGTCTGATAATCTCACGGCAGTACAATTCTGCCAGCTTGTCCAGTGAATCTGTCCTCTGAATCCCCAAGAAATGAGCGGATTTGGTTAATCGATCAACAATCACCCAAATCGCATCGTGTATTCTACGAGACCTCGGTAATCCAACAACGAAATCCATTGTGATGTGCTCCCACTTCCACTCAGGAATAGGGATCTTCTGAAGTAATCCAGCAGGTCTTTGATGCTCGGCCTTCACCTGCTGGCACACTAGACATCTAGCAATAAAATCCGCGATGTCTTTCTTCATACCGTCCCACCAATAGGAACGTCTCAAATCTCGGTACGTACGGGTGCCACCTAGATGTATAGCAAATCGAGATCGATGAGCCTCCTAAAGCAACTCCTCCATAATCGGATGTGACTTAGGTACACACAATCTCCCTCGGAAATAAAGAATACCCTCGTCATCTCGTGTGAAATCAGTCTGCTGCTCTGAGGCTATCCGGCTGCCTAGGAACTGCAGATGCTAATTTACCAGGCAGATCAATTACTCCCTGTGGGTTATACAGATTCAGATTTCCAATCAGATAGGGATAAAGTAAGTCTATCTCAGGGTATGTGTTTACTTTAGGAGGTGGAGCCATAATATGGAGGAGTGTCAAGAAGAAATGCATGCCGGACTCCACCATGGAAGTTGAGTATGTGGCAGCCTCTGAGTCAACCAAGGAAGCTGTATGGCTTAGGAATTTCTTAATTGACTTGGATGTGATTCTTGGTTTGCCCAGAGCTATCACAATTTATTGTGATAGCAGTGGTGCAGTTGCATACTCGAAGGAACCACGAGCCCATACGGCGAGTAAACACATAGAGCGCAAGTACCACCTGATACGAGAGATCGAAAAGCGAGGAGAAGTTGTTGTCGCCAAGATTGCATCAGAGGACAACCTGGCGGATCCTTTCACTAAGGCTCTTCCAGCGAGAGCTTTTGATAGGCATGTGGAGGATATAGGAGTCAAATGTATGGCATTGTGAGGGCAGCATAGTCTTTTAGTATAATTGGGAGATTGTTAAGATGTATACTAAAAGTCTTGCTTTTATATAGACATCTACATTTTGAAATGAGAATCACATGATCACTGTTTGCATATTTATTGGTTATTTATGTGAATATTGTCTAATACTTTATATTGTAGATAACATGGTGTGTGGTGTTGCACAGAAGATCATGTTATCAGTCCCTTGTAGAGTATAAGTAGAGGCTCACAACCGAGATGAATTTGGACAAACCATCAGGATGGTTGTAGTATAATTTGGTATTTTATCTTGACCATAGAATTATACTATTGCATTTTGTGTGTATTGAGCAGGACCGACATAGAGGTGATTCAATTTATACTGACTTTATAATTGAATCAGATCTCAGTTATTATGGAGTACATGCTCTTAATCCCGATATAATAACGGACACATGTACTTAATATTTATTTCTTTGATTTATCAATGGGCGAAATTTATTTGTTAAATCGATAGACCCGGTAAGTTGGAAAATAATATTATTTACATCGTGTGCCGTTGATTATAGAAGGAAACCGTGTCCTAGTGAGTTGGGTTGATAATGTCCTCTTGAGAAGCTCATAAAGCTCATCATGTTAAACCCTGCAGGTGGACTTGGTCCGACATGATGATAAGGTTGAGTGGTACTATTCAAGGAGTTAGATGTTGATTAATTAAATTGTCAGTAATTTAATTAATTAACGGACATTCGATATCTTAAACACGAGGAGTTCTTGTACTCATAATAGGTGGAGTCCATATTTAAATATGAGGTTAGTGAGGTAGATCAATGATGATCCTCTAGTGGAATGGATCATCATTAATGGATCGGGCCTTGATCCATTGGGTGGCCAAGACCCAACTCCTCCTCATGGTTCATATTGTAGCCCTATATATACCCATGGAGTCATGAGGCCAAGGCATCAAAAACACACAACAAACCCTAGGCCTCTCTCTCATATTCTCTCTTTCTCTCCCTCTCTAGCTCCTAGGGTTGGGTGGCGCCGGTAGAAAGGTGGTGAAGGGGCTCATGGTTGGAGGAAGAAGAAGGCTTGTTCTTCTTCTTCTCTTCCTTCCTTCCCCCTCTCTTGAGCGAGCACGACAAAGGAAGAGAAAGGGTGGTCGGCAACAAGGAGAAGCTCCTTGTAGGCGCCGGTGGTGAGGAGGAAGAAGAAAGGTGGTGACCGGCGGCTAGGGTGTTTGTGAGGAAGAGAATTCTTTCTCTTCTCCCTCTTCTTCATCTTCCTTCACTTCCTCTTCTCGATTTCCTTATGGTCGGCGTACCTTGGAGCTTTGAAGTGGCCGGCAGCGCAAGGGAGGAGAAGAAGGAGTTGGCCGGCGGCAACCCTAGTCCTAGGGTTTCGGTGGACTTGAAGAAGGAGGTGTTGGTGGCCTTGGTGACTTCGATTCTTGGTAGATCGTCGCCCACACGACGTCCAAGGAGAGGTGGGGTCATACAGTAGAAGATCACTGTTGGTGCAGGGAGCACCATATCGATCCTTGTTTTGATATTGGCAAAGGATTCAAAGTTAAGTACTGTTTGTGATCTAACAATGTTACTAAGTGTGCAGAAAGAAGTCCTGGAGAAGGACTGCCAGGAAACAAAGTCCTAGAGAAGGGCTTCTAGGCACCTGGCGAAGGACTGCCAGGAAACAAACACCTAGCGAAGGGCTGCTAGGAGTCGAAGACCTGGCGAAGGACTGCTAGGCACCGGGCGAAGGACTGCTTGGTACTGAAGCCCTAGCGAAGGACTGCTAGTCACCAGGCGAAGGACTGCTTGGTACCGAAGACCTGACGAAGGATTGCCAGGCACCAGGCGAAGGACTGCTTGTTAACGAAGACCTGGCGAAGGACTGCTAGGCACCTGGCGAAGGACTGCCGGGCAAAAGTCCAACCGGAGGAGCCGGTTGGCAACAGGTAAATTCTCCTGAGAGGAGTAGGTGAGGACGCGTTCCCCGTCGAGGGAACAGTAGGCGTCGGTTCGACCTAGGGTTCCATTTTGGAGACCCAAAGTCAGAACCAAGACAGCTACGGCTGTAAAATTCACTAACATTCTTGCTTTGTTTTGTTTGGTACTAACCCTGGATGCAGGAACGAGTTTCTGCAGCTCAGAACGCCCCAAAGGAGAGGGGTAGCAGCTGGGTTAGGCGCCCGGGAGGTCCCGGGCGCCCAAGGTCAAAGCCAAACAAGAGTTGAGTAAGAAAACGCTTCTGAAGCTCACTGGGCAGGCGCCCCCAAGCTCCCGGGCGCCCCCGTGCTCCCGGGCGCCCTGGATGCCTCGGGCGCCCTGGGTCCAAGCCATCGAAGCGATTGGATTGAAGTTATCCGAGAAGCCAGCAAGACCAAGTCAAGCAGGGCGCCCC
This sequence comes from Boesenbergia rotunda, assembly GCA_024364735.1. Taxonomy (NCBI): domain Eukaryota; kingdom Viridiplantae; phylum Streptophyta; class Magnoliopsida; order Zingiberales; family Zingiberaceae; genus Boesenbergia; species Boesenbergia rotunda. Next base: position 231,233 of record JAGFNQ010008993.1, on the reverse strand, counting down.
TGTGTCCCGGGTGCCCCCATCAAACCTCGAGCCCGATCCTGGAGGTATAAGGGCTGACCGAGTTCCGGATGAAGGTTTGCGGATCGAGAGACACGTGGAGGGCGCCCCCAGCGTCCCAGGCACCCCCAGGTGCACTATAAAAGGGGCTCGACCCCCAAGGCTTCTGAACAACACTTTTTCAACGCCTCAACACTCTTCGCTCAAGCGCTCTGCTCCGGAAACTTCTGATCTCGAGGTTCAAGCGCCTACGATGACCCTACGCACCGAAGAACGATCCACACCGGGCGTCGGTAACGAAGAGTTGAATTTTTGTTTTTACTGCAATACTACTGTACAACTTTCTGTAAAACTTTACGCATTATAGAATTGCCCGCAGTAAACGGTCAAGGACCGTGGGCCTTGGAGTAGGAGCCGACCGCGACTCCGAACCAAGTAAAAACCTTGTGTTCGCGTTTGTTGTTTTAATTTCCGTTGTGCATTCTCTATCTTATAATCCGAAACGGTTTTACGATATTCACTCCCCCTCTATCGTATTCTATCGATCCAACAAGTGGTATCAGAGCGGGGAAGCTCAAATTTGGCGCAACCACCAATTTGAGAGTTTTTCGGATTTTACAAAATAATTTTTTTTTATTTTTTTCTTCGAAATTTTATCGTTAATCGAGGTTGGTGCAACACCACTCGATAAAATTGTTTTATCTTCTTCCCGCACTGCTAATCTAAGTCCAAGTCTTGGGACATTTTTTTTCTCGTTCTCTTTTCAGAAATAATTCATAAATGGCTATGCAAGAAGGATTTAGTACAACCATACCACCACTTTTCAGTGGGGAGGATTTCTCCTACTGGAAATGTCGGATGGGAGTCCGCCTGAAAACTCGGGTGGACATGTGGATAATAATCCAGTCTGGACTGGAAATTTCGAAGAATACTGACGGAGTGCCACAATCCTACACCGAATGGGATACCGCCCTAAAAAGGAAAATTGAAGCCGATGCTAAAGCAACCCAAACACTCCAATGCGGCATAACCAAAGAAGAGCTGAACCAGGTGGGTCCTTTCAACAGTGCAAAGGAGCTCTGGGATAAGCTAATCGAGTTGCATGAAGGAACCTCTGACACCCGAATCAGTAAGAGGGACCTTCTGCTGAACAAGTTGTACACAATCAAGATGATCGACAGCGAATCTGCAGCTCAGCTCCACGCCAGAATTCAGGAGCTGATGAACGACCTACACACCATCGGTCACAAGGTAGAGAACCGTGACCTAATCAGGTATGCTCTTAACGCCTGCCCTAGAAATACTTTGTGGGCATCTATGGTAGATGCGTACAAAGTTTCAAGGGATTTATCTAAAATTAAACTAGATGAATTATTTTCGGAACTCGAATTACATGGATAGACTAACTGCAATCTGGCCGAGAAAGACATTGCTTTTATTGCAGGGAAAACTCCAAGAGAACTGCAAAAGAGGCCTCAACCAGTACCTGAGTCCAACTCAGACTCAGAATTTGACAACAAAGAAGGAGATCGAACCAAACTGGTCCGATTAGCTCGTGATCACTACAAGATGATAAAGAAACAAAAAGGAAAGACGTCAAGTATCAAGGGGGAGATTCCCAACCGGGAATCAAAAGGTAAATTTACGATATTTGAAAATCTAATATTTACCTCAAAGAACGAAATTAATTCGTATAAATTAGTTAAGGCTAATATGTTAGAAAACTTAATTCCCAACCTTGTTGATTTTAAAAAACCTGAGTATTATTTCAATTATGATGTGACTTAGATAACTTTTTCTTTGTTTGCTTGTTTATTTTCTTTTGCAATCTTAATTTTTTTTCTTAGATTTAGGATTGGTTAGATTAAGGACAAATGATTAAATTGAACTTGAACAACCTAGTATTAGGACAAGGTTTGATGATAGTACGTTAGGGAAACCTGTCTAAAGAGTCAGGTAGGGTAAGAAGTACCCTATTTGGTCTTTTTATTCCGGTGGAACTAGCCGAAGCTACCTCTCCGAATTCTAAGCTAGTTAGACCAAAGTTTCTCAGAAAGCAATTTGAAAATAAAATTTCTTTAAAAGGCTTTGTCTAGGAAAGGGTTGTTGATCCAATAAGGCTATGGCCAAAGAAGGCCTCTGTGCCTCGCCAAGACCTGGAAGCCAATTATCGAAACTTACTTTCAAATTGTCATTTGTTAAACTTGAATCTAACACAAGATTCAATCAAATCATAGCTTTTAATTTAAATTTAAAGATAAAATTTAACGCATCTCACAAAACAGATAAGGATACCTTGTTTTGTCACTTAGAAATGGGTGAGATGCTCAGTACCAAAAAGTTTAGTCCAACCCAATCAACCTTACAAAACAAAATTCAACTTAATTATTCTCAATTAATTATTCTCAAAATTCAACTTAATTATACTCAATTAATTATTCTCAAAATTCAACTTAATTATACTCAATTAATTATTCTCAAAATTCAACTTAATTATTCTCAATTAATTATTCTCAAAATTCAACTTATTTATACTCAATTAATTATTCTCAAAATTCAACTTAATTATTCTCAATTAATTATTCTCAAAATTCAACTTAATTATACTCAATTAATCATTTTCAAAATTCAACTTAACAATTTTCAAAATTCAGAGTTAAAATTCTAATTAATTTCAAAATCCTCAAAAATCATTTTAACCTTTAAACTAAGGTTTAATGTTTCAAAATTGCTTACCTTAGGTTTCTTTTGCTCATCCACCTAAGAATTACTTAATGTTTGTAAACATTTCTATGCAAAGAACTTCTTTTAGACAATCAATTTATTCTTGAAAATTAAGTGTTGCAAAAGTCACCTTGGGTATTACCTAGGATGTTTTTTTCGAAAAATGTCTGCAGTCCGGATTTTGATAGTTATATATTTTTCGGACTTAAGGGTATTCTGTCTCTCTCTTGGAAATCATTTTAAAATAGAATTTCTTCTTCCCAGTTCTTTAACTTTTTCAAAAGAAGAAAAAGAAGAATTTGTTTTTCAAACCGTTAAAACAAAATAGTTTTCAAAAGTTGTTTTAAACTTAGTCTTTTCTTCTTTTATTTGAATCAAACCCTAAGACTCAAAGGAGGATTAACTTGTGGTCAACAAGCCTCCTAGGACTGTGTCAGGTTTAGGGGGAGTTCAAATTAAAAGAAGAAGTTTAAAAATACTATGCTTTCAAACTATCACTCATGTTTTCCAAAAACTATGTTATCATTTCAAAATATGTCTTTCAAATACTCATTTCTTTAGAAATGTTAATACTTCAAAATTCATTTTAAATAATTGTGCTTGATTCCCTTTTGATTTTGACAAACCCTAAAAACATAAAGGAAGTCTACTTCATGATCTTCAAGGACTCCTAGGAAGTGTCAAATTTAGGGGGAGTCTAAATCAAAAGAAATTATTTCTGACAATTATTTTTCAAAATTATTAGATAATTCTTATAATTTAAATCAAACCTTAAAACTCAGAGGAAGATCGCTTGTAGGCAACAAGCTTCCTAGGACTGGGTCAAGCTTAGGGGGAGATTAAATTAAAAGAATTATTAAACATTTTTCAAAAGTATATGTTTTCATGCACTGCACTTTTAAAATCCTGTTGAAAACATAAATAAATTTTCTTTCAAAATACTATCCTTTTAAATCATTTTGCTTATATATATACCATCACTTTCAAAATGTTACTTTACTTTGGAATACTTTTAAAATCCTTTTAGAATACTTTTGAAAATAATACTTACTTGACTTTGAAAAATTTTCCAGGACACTTAGGGAAATGCCCTTGTAGTTAACAAGGTTTCCTAGGATTGTGTCAGACTGAAAAAAAAACCCGAGTCAAGTATTATATTTTTAAAATAAAAATAAAATTGTTTTTAAATAATATCTTTCAAAAGTACTTCTATTTTTTCAAAATATAATGTTTTCAAAAGTACTAATACTTTTCAAGGCAATAATGTTCTAAGTGCGTGAATTTTCTCAAAGACTTGCCTACAAATACAAAATATTTTTTAATAATTTTCAAAGTGGAGTTTTGTTGGTGCAATTTAAAGCTTTTTGCAATGCCTTCAAGAGTTATACTAAGTATTTTTATGTTTTCAAAACTTATAGGCTCTGATACACAAATTTAAAATGTCTTTCAAAATATATTTTTCAAGAGTTCTTTATTGATATATGGCCAAGGGGGAGAGTAGAAAAAGTGAAAATTAAATTCTTCCTTAAACTTTTTCCCCTTTTCAAAGAAAGTTTATCTTAGAAATGGTCTAAAACATAAGGAGAACAATTTCACATTAAGGGGGAGAGAAAGGAAAGAGAGAAAAGAATTCTTTTCTCTTTTTCAAAAAGTGCTTCAAAAATTTCTAAAGTATTTCTAAGTGCTTCAAAATTTTTTAAGTGCATGTTTTTTTTCCTAAGTAAAATTTTTCTTAGTAAACAAAATTTGTCTGAGCAAAAATTTTTTGAAACTTTTGGTAAATGTTTCTAAGAAAAGTTTTTTTTGGTGAAAAAATTGTCGAAAAATTTCTTAAAGATTTTGTTTTTCAAAATGCAAAAAGTGTTTCCAAGTAAATTTTTCCAAGTGTGCAAATTTTTTTTGGTAAACAAATTTTTTCCCAATTCTCAAAGTTGAATCTTTTTAAGGGAAATTTGGCTTCAAAATTTTGCCTAAGTAAACTTTTTAGTAAAATTCTTTTTGCAAAGCCTTGTAAGTAAAAGTTTTTTTTAACAAAATTTAGGATTGCAAAACTTTTCTAAGTGTAAAAAGTTTTTTTGGTGCAAACGTTGTAACTCTATTTTTTGAGAAAAAAAACACTTTGTCAAAAACATGAAACACTTAGAAGTTTTACAAAAACTGCATCCCTATTAGTTATCTTGTTCACCCATGAATATTTTTGATATATGTCAAAGGGGGAGGAAAGGTCAAAGTTAAGTGTTTTATGTGTTTTATAACACAATTATTCAGGGGGAGTATGAGGAAAATTTTTTATTTTTTTGTTCAAAATTACATTGGTCTTAGACTTTATACTGTTCAAAATTGCTATATTTAATTGGTCTTAACCTTATTGCTTAATCTATTATAATTTTTACTTTACTTTGAATTGTATTGCCATAAATCAAAAAGGGAGAGATTGTTGGTGCAGGGAGCACCATATCGAACCTTGTTTTGATATTGGCAAAGGATTCAAAGTTAAATACTGTTTGTGATCTAACGATGTTACTAAGTGTGCAGAAAGAAGTCCTGGCGAAGGACTGCTAGGAAACAAAGTCCTAACGAAGGGCTGCTAGGCACCTGGCGAAGGACTGCCAGGAAACAAACACCTAGCGAAGGGCTGCTAGGAGTCGAAGACCTGGCGAAGGACTGCTAGGCACCGGGCGAAGGACTGCTAGGCACCAGGCGAAGGACTGCTTGGTACCGAAGACCTGACGAAGGATTGCCAGGCACCAGGCGAAGGACTGCTTGGTAACGAAGACCTGGCGAAGGACTGCTAGGCACCTAGCGAAGGACTGCCGGGCAAAAGTCCAACCGGAGGAGCCGGTTGGCAACAGGTAAATTCTCCTGAGAGGAGTAGGTGAGGACACGTTCCCCGTCGAGGGAACAGTAGGCGTCGGTTCGACCTAGGGTTCCATTTTGGAGACCCAAAGTCAGAACCAAGACAGCTACGGCTGTAAAATTCACTAACATTCTTGCTTTGTTTTGTTTGGTACTAACCCTGGATGCAGGAACGAGATTCTGCAGCTCAGAACACCCCAAAGGAGAGGGGCAGCAGCTGGGTTAGGCGCCCGGGAGGTCCCGGGCGCCCAAGGTCAAAGCCAAACAAGAGTTGAGCAAAAAAACGCTTCGGAAGCTCACTGGGCAAGCACCCCCAAGCTCCCGGGCGGCCCCGTGCTCCCGAGCGCCCCCGTGATCCCGGGCTCCCCGGATGCCTCGGGCGCCCTGGGTCCAAGCCATCGAAGCGATTGGATTGAAGTTAGCCGAGAAGTCAGCAACACCAAGTCAAGCAGGGCGCCCCCTGTGTCCCGGGCGCCCCCGTCAAACCTCGAGCCCGATCCTGGAGGGATAAGGGTTGACCGAGTTCCGGATGAAGGTTTGCGAATCGAGAGACACGTGGAGGCGCCCCCAGCGTCCCGGGCACCCCCAAGTGCACTATAAAAGGGGCTCGACCCCCAAGGCTTCTGAACAACACTTTGTCAACGCCTTAACACTCTTCGCTCAAGCGCTCTGCTCCCGAAACTTCTGATCTCGAGGTTCAAGCGCCTACGACGACCCTACGCACCGAAGAACGATCCACATCGGGCGTCGGTAACGAAGAGTTGAATTTTTGTTTTTACTGCAATACTACTGTACAACTTTCTGTAAAACTTTACGCATTATAGAATTGCCCGCAGTAAACGGTCAAGGACCGTGGGCCTTGGAGTAGGAGCCGACCGCGACTCCGAACCAAGTAAAAAACCTTGTATTCGCGTTTGTTGTTTTAATTTCCGCTGTGCATTTTCTATCTTATAATCCAAAACGGTTTTACGATATTCACCCCCCCTCTATCATATTCTATCGATCCAACAATCACGAGGTAAACGGGAAGGTATATCTTCTCTCATGGTTCCTTTGGTCTTGTTTATTATTATATGTTAATTATTGATTATTGTTCAATATTTTATGTTGATAATAATCTTGGGCCCCGATGATAAACACAAAAATCGGCAATTCACTCATTGTCTATTCCGCAGCTAATCGGTTGGACGAGATTGATCGCTAGAGCAACACGTTTGTTCAAGTGGTCGCTCGAATCGGTTAGCACGATAATGAGATGATCGTTTGGGAAATAGTTTTCCATTCGGATTAAAATTTTGATCCGTGGACATGGAGAGGTTTCCCATGTGCGACCCAGAATCGTCACGGAACCCAACACTGATATCCTTTGATTTCAGGTCCTCCTAGGGCCTGAAATCCTTTGATTTCAGGCCCGAGGGATATCAGGCCCTCCTCGGGCCTGATATGGTAAGATATCAGGCCCTAGGAGGGCCTGATATCAAAGGATATCATGCCCGAGGTCGTATTCAAGCATAAATTTATCGTAAGTTTAAACAAATTCTGAGAACCTTATTTATATAATGCATGACACCGTTAGAGTCCTTCTCCAAACAAAAAAATTAATAGAAAGAGTTGATCATGTATAAAACTAAGTTTGACTTATTATCAGAGCATAATAGAGTCTAGCTGAAATAAACCCTATAAGAACCCTTATACTATTTCTTTTCACCGTATACACAAATTTTAAGTAGCCAATCATACGTACATTACTAAATTTTTTTCTTCCTTTTATAAAACAAACTGTTGCTTGAAGTTTCTTCTTTAACACCTATCTTCCTCAACGATTCTTTTAAGTCGACTCTTTGAAGTCACCTCTAGAACAAGTCCACTCTCTGGGGCAAGGTAGAAATATATATGTACCTTCGTGATGAGTCGAGTTGTGCAAAGTATAAATATATATGTATGGTGAGAAAAATTCGACTCCCTGGGGCATTCGAACCACAATATGTTATTTTAAATTGAAAAGTCTGAAAAAGTGGTTCGTTAATCTCGAAATTGTAATTGACAAAGAGAATTGTTGGCAGGAGGGGTATAAGAAGAAGAACATTAAATTTGATGTGCCCTTTGATAAAAATGAAACCTCAATACGCGTTTTGGTAATTACTAATTCTCACATGCGCCGTTTGGTAAAAACTGCAAGAAATAATAGAAAGATACATAAAAATAAAATAATACTAGACTTTGTATGAAAAGTAATAGGTTCATAAATATAATTGATCGTAATCGGGTTTTCTCCATAGCTATAATATTTTCCCCAGCAATGAGAGGATAAGCGTATCTTACATTTGATCAGACTTCATTCGACTTAGCTATTCAGTCTGACTTGAAGGAGAGACTTCTAATGGTAACCGAGTTTTCTCCCAAGCTATAATATTTTCCCAAGTAATGGGAGGAGAAGCATATCTCACACTTTATCAGACTGCATTCTGATGGAAATCGGGTTTTCTCCCGAGCTATAATATTTTCCCGAGCAATGAGGGGAGAAGTGTATCTCACACTTTATCAGACTTCAACTTAGCTCTTTAATCTGACTTGAAGGAGAGACTTCTGATAGTAATCGAATTTTCCCCCGAGTTATAATGTTCCCTCGAGCTATGTGAGGGATAGGGTCTTAAAGGTAGATCCACTACCTTAACAACCCCCTAGAATTGGCCATACTGATATGGAGAGAGGTTAATTCAGGTACACAAACGTTAGGTGCAAGGTGGGGTGAAATTAGGTTATCACTTCCCGAGAATCAACACCTAGCTGTTATGCCAGAGATGTCGTACGCCCACCACCTGTGCTATGCCCTAGGGGCAAGGGATAGGGGTCTTAAGCTATGGGGGAATGTTAGAGAGTTCTGGCGAACAATACAGGGAGCGTGGAGACATCCACCAAGCTATACGAAACGCCAGAAGTTGCTCCGATCCATCTAATCCCATGGATGGATTAAGCTCTCGTCAATGTAGTAACATATTGATCCGTCGAATAATGTCGCAAACACTGCCACAGTGAACCAGGCTATGAGATGGAGGTTCACCTGCCATTTGGGACTTTCCTAAAACGGTCGACCAAGTTATAGAAACAAAATTACTAAGCAATACCTAGGCATTCTATTAGGTCGGCATGAGAAGAGTTCTCCCAAGTAATTTGAGTCTGCCCTCCCGAGCTATGTCGAATAGATTTATGTCAGAAGAATCATCCCACCAATAACAATCAAGGTGAATGTCATCCGTATGATATATCTGTGTATCATCATGGATAGAAGATAAGAATGAGATCACCTAGACGGTGCTCTGAAATATTACATGGCACATTTTGAATGGCTATCCCGGGGTTGCTGATGGAAGTGATTATCCTAAAGACTTAGCTTCCCGTTTACATGGTGGTTCATCACTGGCTATCAGAAAGTGGATGATAGGAGCAGGTTTCCTCATCCCTTCCATATCTGATGTGGCAGTCCACGATTGGAGACGAAATAACATACATGGCACAATCGTGCACTTGGGTGGGAGCCAATCAGAAAGTGCAGGAAACTGACGAGGGATTTCTTCCGCTTATATATGCATCTCGTCGATACAGACGAGATAAGTTGGCTCTGATCCTAAAAAGTCGAGGTGACTCCTCTCCTCGATGTTCTTTCCTCGTTTTCCTTTTTCCTTCTTCTTCTTTCCTCTTTTCAATGATTGACTTGAACGTCGGAGGGATCGTGCCAATCGAGCCTGTTCACTCTAATCCGTGTTGATCTTGCAAGAGGTGAAGATCTAACGAGATCTAGCCATCCACACAAGTTTCATAGAGGGAAAGAGCCTAAGCCAACTAAAAAGGTCATCAATAATAATAACAATTATAACAATGATGTTGTGATGGGTAAATTTGACTATTTAAATTTATTTATTTATTTTATGATACTCATCTTACGATATATATATATATATTATTTTTTAATTTAAATATTATAATCTAATGTTAAATCTTAAAAAAACTTAAATTTTAAATTCTGAATTAATCTAAACCTAAAAAAATAAATAAATAAATACTTTATATATATATATATATATATATATATATATATATATATACTCCACGTAATTTTAGTTGACTGAGTTTAGATTGCAACAGGATCTTATTATTTGTCGTGATAGGGCACGATGATGAACCAAATGACAGATGTGATGGGGGTATGATGGCCCCTTCACGTACAATAGTTTTATCTGATAATTAATTGTGTATCAGGTGGAATTCCATCTCCACGGCCCCTCCGATGGCGAAATTATAGTCGTGACTCTTGGTGAAGGCGTGCCCCCGCACCAGCCGGAACACCCCCGTGCCGCTGACGATAGGGATCTCTCTCACCGGCAGGCTGAGATCCACTAGGCCGACCAGCGTGATGGTGCTGCCCTTGTGCGGACCTTCCTCCTCGAACACCACCGTCATCACCAGCTCCGACACCTTTCCGTCTCTGGACACTCGCGCCGCAAATCCCTGCGCCCTCCCCACCGCCCGCGACGTCGCCTCCGGCCCCTCCGTCAGAGCGTTGTTCAACACTACGACGTCGCCGAAGAACCGCGGCCCCGCGCCCGCCATCGCCGGCAGCCCCGACACAACTTTGGCGGCGCTCGGGTTCACGCTGCCGTAGTCATCGTGCATGTAGAAGCGGAAATAAGTCGGCTTCTCATCTCCAGCAACGATTGCCTCCGATGCCATACGAGATCTAGCTCTATACAAATAATTGCTTAGCAATCGTATTTATAGACAAATGAGGTGGTAAAAGTCGGTCATCCTAGCGCCGTTAATCTATCCTCATAAAATTATTAATTCGGATATTATAATTAATAGGTGAAACAAAAATATACCGACTTTGTTAAATGTATTCGTTGGTCCCCACAGATATGAGATAAATGCCGCCACAGTTGGCACCGACTAGTAGAATTAAAGCACACGTGATACATGTGCTAGTGCTAACTCAGACTCTGAGGTCCCTCTTGAGTGTAACTCAGCATTATCAATTGTCCATCTAACACCATCATCTCAGCTTGGGCAATACAGGTGTCTGATTTGACATTCGGAGTTGCCCTTGTATCTTAGCTTCATGCCACGAATACTCTTCTGTTTTTTTAGTTGACATCTTATGCATGATCAATCGGATGAACCCAATTTCAAATCACGTATAAGTATTTTAAAGATGTATATTTAATATTTATTATTAGAAAATTCGTAAGTGTTAATTTTCGGATTCAAATTCTAGTATTTAGGCTCTCATTCGAGTCATAGTTAAGTATTTTATGATATTTAAGTTAATTATGATATGTCTGATATTCATGGGTCATAATTTGTCTAAATCGGGTGTTTACTTTATTAATTTTATTGTTGGTTAAGAGATTTTCTTTTCTGGAAAAATCTCTTTTATTTCTCTATAAGATTAAAATTAAAATTCATATAGTCGGTCTAGAGTTTATATAAACATGTAATTAACTATAAGAGAATTAATCGGCAATTAATAAGAAAGATCGCTATTTTTGATGATTTTTATTCTTGCTTTCTCTCCTATCTTTCTCTTCTCGTCAGCCCGTAGGATAATCGTTGTCCTATCCGACGTAAACATCAAATATTCAATTTATGCCGATTAATCTTGAGAGTAATCGGCCTAGTCCAACGGAAGTTTTCTATCGACCATCAGAATAAATCAAAAAGCACTCTCGCAATGAAAGATTTATCAGTATAACGTTCTTAATTAGTAAACCATCGACAAATACTCCCTTTTGAACATTCTAAACTTATTCATGTCCCTTATGATTTCATAATTCATACAGGGATATATATTGGATGAGTCAAATTTAGTTAGACATGACTCTTGCAATATATAAACCTAATCAATCCATATATAGCTCATTCCCTCTTAGGGGGCACTTGGTTCAAACGCAGGAATGAGAATGAGAATGGGATTGATTGAGGTGAGGAATGAAAATGGGTATGATTGATTACAAAGTGTTGTTTGGTTAGGACTGTGTAAACATTACCATTACCATTGATGGTGTTTGGTTTGCCTATACAAGAATCAATATTAATATCTCATCTCATTCCTTACATATAATATTCTATTTAATTAAAAATATAAAATATTATTATTTTATACATCATAATTTTAAAAAATAATATAAAAATATGTATGCCAAACGGAATACAAGTAAAGGCGTGTATACTTGTCTTACCATACAAAATAAGTCAGCCAAGTTAAAAGATTAGTAATATAGTATTGAGAAAACAAGCTCAGCCAAGTTAAAAGATGCACAAATCAGATATTTACAATAATCAAGAGAAGCAACAGATTAAAGACAAAGCCAACATAAGTTTTGTAAAGTATGAATGGTGCAACAAAGAGCTTTACCTTGTCAGAAACGCTTGAACAGGTCTGCAACAACATTTCTTAGGATAACAATAACAAACCTTCTCAATTGTTTCATTGACTGGATAAAAACCATATTGGCTGATACCAAAATTTCATCTGACTGAACAACATCTATTGCATCTTCAAAGGGAGTACATAATACACAATGAAGAATTGAAGCAGCAAGGGTCGTTGCCTCCTCAAACATGCAACAAACAAGACAGCTGGCCCGTGAAATAAACAATGATGAGCACAGTTTAACAATATCATAATTGGTCTATGTTCATGAACAAATAATAGCATAAAAAATTTGGCAAAGAAGTAACATTGAACCAAGCATTGAGTTTCAATTGCTGATGACCTCAAAAATAGAGGTTACTTGTAAGGGCAGCATGCTATCAGATATTTTATCAGCAAACATACTTGAATGATCTTTTTCAAGAATAACATCACTGATAAATAACTAAATGCATTCATGTACAACTTTGCAGATAAATTAACAAACAAAATGTAAAGGCAGAAGAGAACAATAGACATCTTGAAGAACAAACTAACATATTATATTCAGAAATTAATGATCTCTAAACATATCCATTCAAATTTAAGAAATTCAAGACTTTGGTGATTTTATATACCTAAAACTACTGCAGAATAATCTTGATCTGTTTAGTTACTATTAATCTCCTAGTAGTTCCGATCTGGTATCCAAGAAATCCACAGAATTAAGGACTTCAGTTAAAGCATATAGATTACAAGTAAAATCTAAAGTGTAGAACTTTCTACTCAACATCCCACATAGATCACACAGGAGACAGTTAGCATAGACATTTAGAGATAGGCAGATAAATGAAATTACAAAGTACGCAATAAATCCTAATCTCAGGTGGAGTTACCTGAGATCGCGGCGCTTTGGAGTTGGGGTTGCAAACGAAGGAGAAAAGTTGGAAACGAAGGAGAAATCTTGTAGGGTTTGCTTGGGGTCTTCTGCTAGCTTCAGAGTTGCAAACGAAGGAGAAAACTTCGGAGAAAAGTTTCGCAGCTTCTAGGGTCTTCTGCTTGGGGTTGCAAACGAAGGAGAAAAGTTGCGAACGAAGGAGAAATCTTGAGGGTTTGCTTGGGGTCTTCTGCTGGCTTGCGATTTTACACGGCGCTTGGGGTTTTTCATTCCCCCCGAAATGGAGAGGAATCGATGAATACACTGAATAGGGTAATCAAAATACTGTTCCGTAATTATACCATTAAGCCAAACAGACGTATTGATTTCCTTTCCCTTTACAGAGCTCAAATACCCCGTACCAAGCGCCTCCTTAGTCTAATGGCCACAAGATTTAGAAGATTGATCATAACATCTAAACTTAATTTTATTATTATTATTATTATTATTATTATTATTATTTTGCATCTTATTTTTCCTTAATTGGGCTTACATAATTTTGGCGTCATCTGTTGTGTGTTACTTCAAGTAGGTCACACTCTTCGTACTTTGACGGAGCTTCACATTAAACGGAGGAATCAGATGCATCACATTCAGGTGAGAGGTAATCAGTATTATAATGTAATTAATAAGATTGATTATTTTATTTGATATAATTTTAAAATTATAATATAATATGATCTGAATTATAAGATCAATAACATGTAATTTAAATTACATTCCAAACTTAATTATATTATAAATTTGATTACATTACTCTTAACCAAACATAATTTAATTGTAATAGCTGTCAACTATTTACAATCAGATAAATCATCAAATTAAAAGAGAAAAATATCACATAAAATTTAGGATAAATAACTTTAAACTCTCTATGTTTGCTATGAAATTGTATTTTGTACCCCTATATTTTAAAAATAATATTTAACCCCCTTATTTTTTTATCAAGTTACATTTTGCTCCACTGTATTTAAAAAAATAATATTTAACCTCCTTTGACCAAAAGTCATACGTAAGAAAAGTTATAAAAGACAATTTTGCTCCCTTTTTTTATCTTTTTTCGATAAACCTCAAAAGAGAAAAAACACATTGAATTGACTATTATATTGTTAGATAAAAATCCTCACAAAATTCATACACGCACCGGCATAAATAATAGAAAAGCAGCAACTCTGAAAAGGATAACCAACTAAAAACTCATTCCACCACCCTCACCAAACCAAAAAAGAGTCAGAATTCTAAATTAATGAACTAAAATCAAATGAAAATGGAACAAAGTTCATCATTAAAAATCTCCTCCTCGTCATCAAATTTGACGTACAATGAAATAGAGTGAAGTGTTTGTGTGATAAAATTATACCAATACGCACATCCAAAGACATTACAAATTTCAGGAAGAAAGTTTATAGACCATTGTGACTATAAGGTTAGTGCTCAAAAATCATAATATACCACATAAATCAAAAATCACTAATATTTAATAGATGTCAACTGCTATTTGCATGTAGAAAAATAGTTGATATGAGTTCTTCTGGTAGATGGATGAAATAAAAGAAGAAACATAAGAACCTACATCTATCATTTTTCTACATGCACTAGAAGAACTCACATCCATTATTTTTTTATAAACAAATAATAGTTGGCATCCATTTGATGTTAGTGGTTTTGGATTTATATGGTATATTAAGATGTTTGAGCACTAACCTTGTAGTCACAACAACCTATAAACTTTTTTCCTGATTTTGTAATGTCTTTGATATGCGTATTGGTATAATTTTACAACACTAACACTTCACTCCTACTTTATTGTATGTCACATTTGATGATGAGGAAGAGGTTTTTAATAATGAACTTTATTTTATCTTCATTTGATTTTGGTTTAACAATTTAGAATTTTAACTTTTTTGATTTGGTGAGGGTGGTGGAATAAGTTTTTGGCTAGTTATTCCTTTTAACTTGTTACTTTTCTATTATTTATGTTGGTGCATGTATGAATTTTGTGAGGGTTTTTACCGAAAGATATAATGGTCAATTTAATGTGTTTTTTCCCTCTTAAGGTTTATCGAAAAATGATAAAAAAAAAAAGAAGATAAGGACACAATTATCTTTTATAAATTTTCTCACATCTTATTTTTTTGTCAAAGGAGGTTAAATGTGTTGGATATTATTATTATCTCTATTAGGTGGGCTTATTTGTAAGTTGCACAAGTAAATACAATCTGAACCCTTAAAGTGATCTAACTTATGTTTATTGGGTTTCAGATTATTGGATGCGGGTTCAATGTATAGAACCCTTTAGACCAATCTGTTATTATCTATGGGTTGATAACATATTGGATTGCTATATAAAGGGGAGGTCCCCAAGGGTTTAGGTGATTTTTATGACATAGTTTCTTGTTCCCCATTGACAAGAAACTTTACAACGCCATCAAACCTAAGCCCCTTGGAAAATTCTCCTTCTTCTTTCCGCTGCATCTTCTTCCACAAGGATCAAGCCGACGACGCTACGACAAGGACAATGGCTCTACAATCAGGTTCCTTGTCTTTCGGTTTATATCTTATATTTTGTTATGTCATGATTCGATGAAACAATAGATCCATGCTCATGTACATTATGTTTTCTCTTCGAGTTCCTATTTTGTTTCTAGAATTCATGCGGTTAGGAGAAAACATAATGTTCTATCAATTGGTATCAGAGTCTTGGCTTTGTTTCATCGTTTTTGTGGCAATAAAGTTTAAATTTTTCCGTCGATTTATTATATGTATGCTAGATTAAGTTTTCCTAGTATAACATAATCTTTCGTCGAAATTCAAGTAAAAGAAAATTCTAGGATAGACTTGTTTTCTAAGTTTTTCATATTTTATGTGAAACATATGAAAACGACGGAAGAACTATCATATTTAATCTAATTTTAGGTTAAAATGTGATGGTTTAATCGATTGACTCGGTCAATCAATTGATTATCAAGTCTAAAATTGTGAATAGAATAAATTTGATTTAATCAATTATCATCTTAAATTTGTAATAAGAATTATCATCTTAAATTTGTGATAAGATGAATCAGAAATGATATTGATTAAATTTTTATTATGGATGTTTTTTTTTTTTGCAAAAGAAATGGTTTCACGTGAATCTGGGAAACGGTAAATAAAAGAAATATATATTATATTTTTACTCAAACGGTGAATCTGTCACGTGAAACAGTAAATATGAAAAAAAATATTTTTATATACGTAAACAATATATATATATATATATTATAATATATATATAAACTGATGCATTAAATTTTTTTTAATGCATAATGATCCAGAATTAAATAATATTATTTAATATTATTTAATTATAGAACCATAAAGAAACTCTAATTTTTAAAGGAAGGTTCTATATTTGATATATTCGTATATATTAAGCTTTTAGATCGATTGGGATAATCAATTGGATCATACCATTTGATTACCATATAGTGTCAATCGATTAATGAGCTTAATTGTGAGGTGTCAAGACTAATAAAGAAATTATCTGTTCGATTAAATATCTAGAATTTTCTTGGGTCTATCTACACAACGTGTTACTAAATTGAACTATTGTGTCGGCCCAAAGGAAGACACCTTAGGTCGGTTTAGTGTATTTTGTGTTGGTAGACGTATATCTATGCTAAGAGCAATCAGCCGAAAGGAAGGTTGTTTTTTATGCCAGATATATGTTCAAGATAGTTTACAATTATTTAACATAATTTATTTTGTTCTGATCATGTACAAAATATGTCGGCCCAAAGGAAGACATATTGCGTGGCAGATTAAAGTTGTTGTAAGCTATGGACCAAAATATAACTCATATAAAGTTTCATATTATGCACACAATGGGTCGGCCCAAAGGAAGGCACATTGTATGACCAATTAAAGGTTGAGTTATATCAGAGAGTACCACTAACAAATTATATTTTTAATCTACACATTAAAATGTAATGTTGTATGGGGAATCTCATAAGGAGCCCATTTAATATGCATTTAAAATTTTATTTATTTGCATAATTTTATTATATATATGTTCTTGGCTTTAGTTAAATCGTGAGCTTAAATAAATTTTTTTATTTCAGTGCAATCTGTAACTGCCAACATTAATAACATCCCAACATTAACTGGTTCGAATTTTGCTGAATGGAAAGAATACGTGATCGTAGTCTTAGGCTGCATGGACTTAGACTATGCACTGAGGAATGATCGCCTCGCACCTTTGACCAGTGCTAGCACTATAGAGCAGAGGGCTGAATTTCAGCTATGGGAGAAATCAAATCGCATGAGTATAAGCATCATGAAACTTTCCATACCAGCACAAATAAAGGGCTCAATAACAGAGAGTGAAGATGCTAGGAGTTTCTTTAACCAACTAGCAGACCGATTCACCTCAAATGAAAAGGTCGAGACTACCACACTTCTTACGAAGTTGGTAACCATGCGGTACAGTGGTAAATGAAACATAAGGGAGTGCATTATGGAGATGTCCAATATAGCGACAAGTCTGAAAGCACTAAAACTCAATATATGTCTGAGAGTATGTTAGTGCATTTTGTCTTGATGTCTCTGCCTGCACGGTTCACTCCTTTTAAGATATCGTATAATACTCAAAAGAAAAAGTGGACATTGAATGAGCTTATTGCTCAATGCGTGCAAGAGGAGGGGAGACTGAAGATTGAGACATCTGAAAGTGCTCACTTAGCATCTGGTTCTCAAAATGCGAGCAAGAAGCGAAAGAGGATCAATAACAAAGGTAAGGGAAAGCAAACTGCAAATTCTGGAGACAATGACCATAAGGAGCAAAAGAAGCAGGATAAGGAATCCACTTGTTACTTTTGCAAGAAGAAAGGTCATATGAAGAAAGACTGTCTCAAGTACGCCAACTGGCGTGTAAAGAAGGGTAAACTTCTCAACTTTGTTAGTTCAGAAGTCAATTTAGCTATTGTACCCATTGACACTTGGTTGATAGATACTGGTGCTACTACTCACATAAGTGTCACTATGCAGAGTTGTCTCAGGAGCCGACTTCCACTTGATGGTGAAAGATACATCTATACGGGGAATGGAAAAAAGGCTACAGTAGAGGCTATTGGTGTTTTTAGGCTTTATTTAGGAACTGATGTTTATTTGGATTTGGAGAATACATTCATTGTACCGTCTTTCAGACGAAACTTAATTTCAATTTCTTGTTTGGACAAATCAGGTTATTCTTGTTCATTTGGAAATGAAATGTTTAGTATTTTCTATAATTCAATTTTGATTGGAAATGATTCCTTGGTTGATAAGCTTTATAAATTAAACACCTTTACTCCTACGATTGACAACGTAATAATGCATAGTGTAGGTACGAAACGTAAATTGACCAACGAGAATTCTTCTATGTTGTGGCATAGGCATTTAGGACATATATCCAAACAACGCCTAGAAAGGTTAATGTCACATGGAATTCTTGATTCCCTTGGCATGTCAGACTTTGATGTCTGCATAGAGTGTGTTAAGGAGAAGACAACTAACAAAAGGAACAAAGGGGATAGCCGTTGTAGTGCGTTTTGGAGCTAATACATACGGACATTTGTGGACCATTCCCTAAGGCATCTTGGAATGGACATACATATTTTATTAGCTTCATAGACAACTATTCTAGATTTGGCTATTTGTACATTATTCATGAGAAGTCGCAATCTTTGGACATATTCAAAATTTTCAAAGTCGAAGTTGAACTTCAACTAGGTAAGAAAATTAAAGCCGTCCGATTCGACCATGGAGGAGAATATTACGGTCGATATGATGGATCAGGTGAACAACGTCCAGGACCTTTTGCAAATTACCTTGCTGAGTGTGGGATTGTGCCTCAGTATACCATGCCTGGTACACCCAGTCAGAATGGTGTAGCTGAGCATCGCAATCGAACTCTAAAAGACATGGTGAGAAGTATGATGGCTTTCACTTCTCTACCGGAGTCTTTGTGGGGTGAGGCACTCAAGACTGCAGTTTACCTTCTCAATAGAGTACCTAGTAAGACAGTAACTAAAACCTCATTCGAGATGTGGACGGGTAGAAAGCCTAGCATTAGGCATTTACACGTCTGGGGTTGTCCAGCTGAGGCTAGGCCTTACAAGCCTAATGAAAAGAAACTGGACTCAAGAACTGTTAGCTGCAATTTTGTAGGTTACTCTGAGAGATTAAAGTGGTATAAATTTTATGATCCATCTAATAGATCCTTCTTCGAAACGGAAAACGCCAAGTTTATTGAGGACAGTGGGAGCGATAAAATCAGAGAAGTATCTTTTGAGGAAAGCGTTGGGAATCCACCTATGGTCACTACTAGTGCAATCAGTAGTGGTATGGTTACCATATCACACATTATGGATATTGCACATCCAGTGAGCGTAGTGAACCAAGATATTCCCATGACATCTCCAATGCAATTGCAGGAGCCTACCACTGAAATTGAAGTATTGCCTCATATTGATGAGCAAGTACCTCAACCACCTCAAACACAAGTGCCCTTGAGGCGATCCACAAGGGAACGGAGAAGCACGAATTCTCGTGATTATGTTTATCTCCAAGAGCATGAGTTTGATATAGGGTTGGAAAGTGATCATACATCTTTCCAAGAAGTCAAACAATGCTCTAACCCTGAAAGGTGGATTAACGTCATGCAAGAAGAGTTGATGTCTATGGCAGATAATGACGTTTGGGAACTTGTCGAATTGCCTGAAGGTTCGAAATCCGTTGGTTGTAAATGGATATTTAAAATCAAGCGAGATTCGAAGGGCAATATCGAAAGGTATAAGGCTCGTCTTGTTGCCAATGGATTCACTCAAAAGGAAAACATTGATTACAAGGAGACTTTCTCACCTGTATCGACGAAAGACTCCCTTAGGGTAATCATGACACTTGTAGCTCATTTTGATTTAGAGCTACATCAAATGGACGTAAAGACCGCATTCCTCAATGGAGACATAGAGGAGTCTATATATATGGTGCAACCGGAGAACTTTGAGTCCTCAGACTCACAGCACCTAGTATGTAGATTAAAGAAGTCCATTTATGGTTTAAAGCAGGCATCCCGTCAATGGTATCGAAAATTTGATCAAGTGGTTACCTCATTTGGATTTAGAGAGAACCCCGTTGATCAGTGCATATATGTCAAGTTTAGTGGGAGCAAGTTTGTTATACTTGTTTTGTACGTGGATGATATATTGCTTGCAAGCAATAATAAGGGTCTACTTCATGAAACCAAGTCATTTCTATCTGGTAAATTTGAAATGAAAGATCTTGGTGAAACATCTTTTGTTCTAGGCATTCAGATCTATCATGATCGATCAAGAGGCATTCTTGTGTTGGAACTTAGATGGCTAGAGGGGGGTGAATATAGCCAGACACAATATCTTGAACTTATCGGGTTTCTCTGCACTTAGGGTTAGTAGCACAGCGGAAGCAAAAACTAAACAGAAATGCAGAAATAAAACGCAAACCAAAACGCTAACAAGGATCGTTTACAAGGTTTGGGGATAACTTGCCCCTACTCCTTGGCGTGCCCTTAAGGTGGGCGATCCCTTGATCGTCGGCAGATCAAGCCCCGAAAATCCAGATATCAAATCCTCCTTCTCGGTGGAGTAACCTCTCCACAGCGTTTCAACAGATTGATGAATTTAAGCACAAGGAAACGCAAGAAGGAATCTTACAGAGCACTTAGGATAGCAAGAACACAAGCGAACTCCTCATCGAGCTCCACTTAGCACAGATCTCACGCAAGAACTCCCTTCTTCGTGTCTTCTCGTTGATGGACTCGCCAAGCTCCTTGTTTCTTCTTCCAAGCGCTCAAGTATGCAGAAGCTTCAAAGGATGCTCAAGTTTGCAGAAGCTTCAAGATGCAGGATCAGAGTTGTCGCCCAAGGAGCTCAAGAGTTGTAGCAAGAACAGAAGAGATTCCCCTACTCTCTTCTTCCCAGCCACCACTTAACCTGCTGCCATCGCCAGCATCGCCAGGTCAGACGCTCCTCTGGAGCTTGCCAGCTTCTCACCTGCAACAGCCCAGCTATCCCTGACCTCACCTGGACTCCCTAAGCTTCCCTCAGTCGAGCCCCAGTCAGCAGCTCCAGATCAGCCAACGTCCGTTGAAGCCTGAGAAAGAAAACTGTCAAACCTGCTCGATGGAAAGTCTCCCATTGACCCTCCTTGAGTGTTTGAATCCATCTCTGTCACCTGCACACTCAATCAGACGCTTAGCAAAGCATATCACATGAAATCAGCAATGTATCAGAAAATCGACAGAGAAAACAGTCGCGATCAGAGCTTCTGACAGCGTATTTGAATTAAAGTTCAGCTCCTGATCGGTCCCCAGACCGATCAGGATGTGGCCTGATCGGTCACCAGACCGATCCAGCAGTCTGCTGCACACTCCTGATAGGTCCGCAGACCTATCCAGCAGTCTGCTGCACACTCCTGATCGGTCCCCAGACCGATCAGGATGTGGCCTGATCGGTCTGGGACCGATCAGGGCACTTCCTGACCAATCAGGATCCTACCTGATCGAACATAGAGAGGAGCTCGCGACAATTGATCGTTCACCAAAATGATCTGAATAGTATCCCTGATCGGTCACCAGACCGATCAGGATATATCAGGAGTCGCACATAAAGTTTTCCAAACTCACTGTATGCTCCCTGATCGGTCACCAGACCGATCAGGAGCCGAGCAGTAAGGTTCCCAAAGTCCCTGTATGCTCCCTGATCGGTCACCAGACTGATCAGATATAGCTGGATCGGTCACCAGACCGATCCATGAGGGAACTTCGTGCCAACTTCCCTGATCAGTCACCAGACCGATCCAGGCAAGGTCAAATCCCACCTAACCCTCCGAGTTAGGAATTTTCACACATAGCCCTCCAAGCTAGGACTTTTCTACACCTAACCCTCCAAGTTAGGACTTTTCATACCTAGCCCTCCAAGCTAGGACTTTTCACACCTAGCCCTCCAAGCTAGGACTTTTCACACCTAGCCCTCCAAGCTAGGACTTTTTCACACCTGGACTTAATCCGAATTCAACCAGACTTAAATCAAACTTAAATCGGTGTCAACACCAAAACAACAATCAGGGTCAGACTACATCAACATCTTGGACTTTCACAACAAGCTTATATTGAGAAGGTGCTTATAAGGTATGACATGCAGAACTGTACACCTGGTGACACACCTGTGTCAAGAGGTGACAAGTTCAATTTGCAGCAGTGTCCACGACTTGAACTTGAAATAAAGGAGATGGAACAATTCCCATATGCATCAGCAGTGGGAAGTCTTATGTATGCACAAGTTTGCACTCGACCAGATATAGCATTTGTAGTTGGGATGTTAGGCAGATATGTTAATAACCCAGGACTGGCGCACTTGAAAGCAATTAAAAGAGTGATGCGGTATTTGCAAAGAACTAAAAGACACATGCTCACGTATCGGAGGTCAGATCATCTGGAGGTGATTGGTTATTCAGACTCCGATTTTGCTGGATGCTTAGATAGCAAGAGGTCCACTTCAGGCTATATCTTCATGCTTGCTGGAGGGGCTATATCTAGGAAGAGCGTCAAGCAGACGCTAGTAGCTACTTCTACTATGGAGGCAGAATTGGTAGCATACTATGAAGCATCCAATCACGGGATTTGGCTGCAGAACTTCATCACAGCATTGCATATCGTTGATGGCATTAACAGGCCACTGAGGATCTACTGTGATAATAAAGCTGCAGAACTTTATGCCAAGAACAACCGCAGTTCGTCGAAGTCCAAGCACATCGATATTAAGTTTCTAGCGGTTAAAGAGAGAGTTCAGAGTCGTCAGATCATGGTAGAGCACATCAGCACAGATTCCATGTTGGCCGATCCACTTACCAAAGGCTTGGTGCCCAAGGTGTTTCATGCGCATGTTGTGGATATGGGAGTTCTTCTTATGGAAGAAGAACTCATCTAGTGGGAGTCTGTATTTATTTTATTGCTCTATGTTAATAAAGACAAATATTTTTTATTTTGATTATTGTACGTACCTAAAGTTCAAAAATAATAATAGGAATTCATATGTTTGTTTGACGCTCTGAATATGATATCATGATTTACTACTGCTGTTTAGCATTTGGTGTTTGTAAATATGATACAGATTCCTTTTGGAATCATAAAGTTTGGATCGTGATTTGCTACTGCAGTTTAGCATAAGGTGTTTGCAAATATGATCAGACTCTTTTGAGTTGCTTTGGACCAGTTGAAAATTGACATGTACTGATCACATTTCATGTAATTTCAACTTTATACATCCGCATCTTGATCTATGTCGTTAATGACATTGGTATTGTGATTACTGTTGGGGCTTGTTACGATCATATTCAGTAGCTATGACCTCTTTAATCTTATACCAATGAAGTTAATGGACCAGATTGTTTATAGGGGTATCTTGTACCCATAAAGTTTGATATCAACTAAAGTTTTACTTGTATTTACATACAACTCACATATAGCCCAAGTGGGAGATTGATGGATATTATTATTATCTCTATTAGGCGGGCTTATTTGTAAGTTGCACAAGTAAATACAATCTAAACCCTTAAAGTGATCTAACTTATGTTTATTGGATTTCGGATTATTGAATGCGGGTTCAATGTATAGAACCCTTTAGACCAATCTGTTATTATCTATGGGCTGATAACAGATTGGATTGCTATATAAAGGGGAGGTCCCCAAGGGTTTAGGTGATTTTTATTACCTAGTTTCTTGTTCCCCATTGACAAGAAACTTTACGGCACCGTCAAACCTAAGCCCCTTGGAAGATTCTCCTTCTTCTTTCCACTGCATCTTCTTCCACAGGGATCAAGCCGGCGACGCTACGACAAGGACAATGGCTCTACAATCAGGTTCCTTGTCTTTCGGTTTATATCTTATATTTTGTTATGCCATGATTCGATGAAACAATAGATCCATGCTCATGTACATTATATTTTCTCTTCGAGTTCTTATTTTGTTTCTAGAATTCATGCGGTTAGGAGAAAACACAATATTCTATCAAAATACTAGCTATTTTTTTTAAATGCAAGGAGACAAATGCAACTCGATAAAAAACAAGAAAGTTAAATATTATTTTTAAAATATAGAAGGATAAAATATAACTCGAAAAAAATATAGAGGATTTAAAATTATTTATCCTAAAACTTAAGACTTATTCAATCGCAAGGAAGGTTAAATACTATTTTAAAATTTAAATAAAGTTTACCTTATAACAATTTAATTATGCATTATCAGTATCTACTTTATTAAAAATAATTAAATTATATGTATAGCTGTGCTTTAGATTTTTCTCATTTGAATTATAAAAAAATTAATAAAAATGAGGTTAAATTAAAATAAAATATTGTATATAAATAAGTTGAGGATCTCAATTTAAACATGAGTTGAAGTTTCTTTTTAGATATGGAAGATTAAATCTTTATTGTCTATTGTTTTATGGATTTAAGTAGTTCTTGATAATTTAACTCTGATAATTTATGAGGTACACATTCTACCTCTTAACTTTGATAAAGTTAAAATTATGTCTCCATGGGATAGACTGATAGCTAGTACGTGGGTGTTACCATCAGAGATCTAGGGGTCAAAATCTGGCAAAGTTAGTGTGTCCGTCCTCCCCACGTACTAGCTACAGCATCGGAGCTAATAGCCCTCATGATTTACCTCCTCCGTGTTGACCCTGGAACGAATTAGTGGGGGCGTTGGGGCGAGTAAATCGCCTTTTGGCATATGATAAAGCTAAAATTTTTAAATAGTATAATTAGGGTGGTAAATGAGTCAAGTCCAGTTTTATGATTTTCAAATTTATTTGATAAAATAATCGATCAAAATTAATCCGAGCCTAAATGAACTAAACTAAATGAACTAGACTATTGAAATGATTGTTCAAAGTTGATTTATTTTTTTAGAAGCTTAAACTTAGTTCGGATATTATTGAGCTCTAAATTCATGCTTATTTGATTGTTAATTTGGAACATTACATTTAAATTTATTTGGTTGGTTATTAAATTTGATAATATAATTTTTTTCATTTTAAAAACTTTTTTATTTACTTAACTTATTAATAAAATTTCTATTGAAACATGATTAATGAACATCATTTATGAACGTTATTCATGAGTACTATTATTCATGAACATTATTAACGAATATTATTCACAAACGTTATTCATGAATATCAACAAGTTGAGCACATGGGTATTCTAGGTTGTTCTTTTAATTTAATAAATAATTCAAACTTATTCATTTAATTAATTTTATATGTATTGAACGAATATAAATTAATTCTTATCCTATATATATATATATATATATATATATATATATATATATATATATATATATATATATATATATATATATATATATATATATATATATATATATATATACACGGCTAAGAAAATCAATTATTATATTTAGGGTTACAAATATATCGAATGTTCTTAATAAATTTAATACTATTTGATATGATAAGAACTAATTTATATTCGTTCAACACACATAAAATTAATTAAATGAATAAATTTGAACAACTTATTAAATTAATCTTATATGAATTTAAATAGTATGTGCATATATATGTTATCTATAGTTTTCTTACAAGATATATGTATTTATTATTATTTTCTTGACTTTGTATGAATATTATTTACAATCCATTTGTGTTATTATTATTATTATTTAATTAAAATATGGATATTATTTGAATTCAAATTGAATTATATGGATAATCTATTTTTTAATGAAAATTATAAAAAAGAAAAAATGGATTAATTTAAATTGTGAGTGGTTTCATATTTTTTTTAAATGGTGGTCCACTGTCCGATCAGGACTTACCCTGATCGGTCACCTGACTAATCAAGGGTTCTTTTGATCGATCGAGTGATCGATCAGATCAGTTCTGATCAGGAGATTAGTACCCAATCTTAGGAGTTCACTAATCACCCACCTGATCGGTTCATGGACTGATCAGGATCCTCCTATTCGGTCAGGCCGACCGATCAGACCTATCAGGGTACTATCAAAGAACATGGAACATACTCATCATACTTGGAACAAACCTACTAGTGATTCGATACAAACCCGTGTTGGAATTTTTAAATTCATAAGCAAGGGTTTATTGAATTATGAATCTTGTTCCCTGATGAGGATTGACTTTCAATCAAGAAACTCATGTCGTGTTTCAGAAATTTTTCTGAAATACCTATTGTCTACACCCGTGTGGTCGGATGAGTTTTAAATTGATCAAACATGTTCCTAGAAATTTCAATTGTTAATGCAGTCTGATCTTGAACGAATCCGAATTATAGAAATTTTTCTGAAAACTGATCGTCTATAGATAAATCAGAAATTTTTCTGTATCGAATAATCAACGAACCTGATCGGTCACGGAGACCAATCAGGACTATGTGTCGGATACAGCTGCGTTCCTTACTTATCATATGAAACATATACATGTTTGACCATGATATAATTCTGTATATGTTTTCATATGCAATTCAAGAAGTTTACCTTTGATTGTTTTGGGTTTGGGGAGAGACCCTCGGTTAAGGGGGAGGCATACTTAAACTTAATAATCATACCCTTTTCGATGTTTGACAAAGGAGAAGAGAATGGTTGATTAAGTTTAGGGTTATTGTAGGGGGAGGATTTTGATTCCCTTACGATAATTGAATTGATTTCAATTGAAACCGTCATCTCGGCAGCCCATCCAGGACGAATCAAAGAGAAGGATCATCTACCTCCAAAACTAGTTAATTCAAGCCTATATATTGGCAGCAAAAAGTGAAACCGTCATCTCGGCAGCCCATCCAGGATAGCCCCCTACTGCCGTGAAGAAAGGTATAAATCACGGGGGCTTTACCCAATAACATTAGCACATGCAAGAAGTCAAGACAACCAGCAGGGCATTTCGCACCTGTTAGGAATTTACCCAGGCCTATTGGTAACAACACCTTTGAATAAACCACATATATATAGTAGTGTTACCCTGCATCTCAAGCATGCACACCTAGGGTACGCGACCGAGTGGCGGGGCCTACATCACGTGGGCGTTGCCCACTCAGTTGCGCACTTTATGGTGCACTATATATATATATATATATATATATATATATATATATATATATATATATATATATATATATATATATATATATATATATAATATGTTATGTCGCATGCTGTATGGTGCACACCCCATAAACATATCTAATGCATTTTTAAAAAATAATTTCTTTATCTTAAATACTAAACTCTAAGCTCTAAAAACAATATAGTAGGTATTCACAAGATGTATACCACAAGATTTCTCTCTATATAGAGAGAGATGATTGTAGGGCCCTTGAGTTCAGTTGAGCATCCGGAAATGTGAGCATTGAGCAGATCACACACACGCATATACACATACATAAGGATTTGTTATGTTGCACACCCTAAGCATCTACTGTAATTTTTTTAAATAACTTTTTATAATTATTGTTTTAAGATCTCAGTTATGTCAATCAAATTTTGTCTTTAAAGTTTAGGAGTTGGGTTATATTATTAAGCACAAACAAAATTTTGAGGTACTCATGAGGTGTGCAACGTAAGGAGTGCGGCTTATCAAAACTATATATATATATATATATATATGCTGTGGATTCCTTATCATATGCCTGTGCATGATTCGACTTGAGGTGCCTCCAACGTAATTGGAGCTGCCTCGAGTAATTTTTAAAAAAAAATACTGAGACGCCTCCCATGGGAGGTGTCTTGATTTTTTTTAAATCAATATTTTCTTATATAAATCTTAAATACATATAATATACCCTATGAACATCTAAATTTTTTATTTTGAACAGATAACCCAAGAGAGAAGAGTTAACCCTAGAGGGAAAATCTTATTGGTTTAAACCCATTATAACCCAACCCCTAAATATTAAAATCTTAAACGCTAAATACATATAATATACCCGTGAGCATCTGAATTTTTTTATTTTGAACACTATAACTCAAGCAGGAAGGCTGAACCCTAGAAGGAAAATCTTATTGGCTTAAATTCATTATAACTCAACTCCTAAATCTTAAATCCTAAATATATCCCAAAAAATTTTAAAAACAAACAAACAAACAAAAATTTGCTTTGATTCAATCCAAGGCAGGGTGCCTTGGGTCCATACAGGCATGCTGTGTCATGGTTCATAGCATATCAATTTTGTGTGTGTGTGTGTATAAACTACGGATCTTATCCTGCGGACTCGTCCATACCTTGGTTGGGGTGCCTGGATTGAATCTAGGGACCCCAATTAAGTTTTCTTTTAATATTCTAGGCACCTAAATTCAATCGACGCGCTTAGAATAATATATTTTTTCTTAAATCTTAAACTAAATACATATAATATACTCTGTGAGCTTTTAAAAATTTTTTATCTTGAATACTATTACCCAAGAGAGAAGCCTGGATCCTAGAAGAAAAATCTTATTAGCTTAAACTCATTATTTATAGCTCAATCATTGAATCATAAAATCATAAATCCTAAATACATATAATATATGCCCAAAAAATAATAAAAAATCTTTTGGAATGAACTCGGGGTGCCTAGGTCATTCCAGGCGCCTAAATTTCAATTCGGGCACCTGAATCTGTACAAATCCGTAGCAAATTGGTCCACAACATATATATATATATATATATATATATATATATATATATATATATATATATAAGGTGAGTAATAAGTATATTTTCCTTTTTTAATTTAGAATTTAGGATCTAAAATTTATGATTTAATTTTTATGATTTAGGATTTGGATTACAGTGCTAAAGCAACAAAATAAAAAATATATATATACATGATACTCATAAGGTGATTACCATAAGATAAGTAGGGTATACTGTTAGCTTACACATCTCATGATGCACACCAAATGAGCATAAGTGTATTTTTTTTTTTAGAGCTTAAGGTTTAATCTAAAGAAATAAAAAAACACACACATAATGGTCATAAAATATGTACACTAGTACACTTTTAATTGACTATTAAATTTTCTTAGTAAAATATTTTTCAAAATAAACCATTCAAATATATTGCATACTAAATTGAAATATTTTTTAAAAAATAAATATCACTGCGGCGAATAATGACAAGAGTTGACTCACAGAGCATCTTGATTTATACTACTTAAAAAAAATATATGAATACTGTTGTAGCAAAAATATGGAGACAGCAAAAGACAATTCATTTAATGCGAGATAGGGATTAGGAACCGTAATTCCGTAAAGACAATTTATTAAATAAGGGGAGGGAAATAAATGACTTGCAATTATTGAAAAGTCACACTAATAATAATAATAATTTGTTTAAAAATGCAATTAAAAATTAATGTGACCAAGAATGTTGAGCCAAAACGCACAATGTACTTCTTAGCAACCAAAAAGCTGATACAAGATTTTGAGCACCGCCAGTTTCTGTGCACAATTTGAACTGTTGGTGCTTTAGTATAACTGGATTCCTTGAAAACTGCATGCTTCTTCACTTTTAAGAAAATAAAAGGTGATTTCGTTTCAATCCAAACGGTCCAACATCGCTGGCCTCACAATAAAATATAAACTGGTAAATCAAGTATAATCAAGTATGCAATAGGGCCTCGTGATGGAGGATATTCCATGGCTGTCGGCTCCGCAATTCAAACCTGTACCTAAGGAAACAATTATGCCTCCTAGGAACAACTGCACTACGTCCTAGGGGCATCTGCTTCTTCACTTTAAGCTTCACAAGTTAATGTGTCCAAGGAAACACGGCCAATTTCTCATGGATGAATAGCTACAGGCTCACAAAAGTTGAAGCTACCTAGATGACAAAAACTAAAACTACATTCTACTCTACAGGCAACCATGTTGGTGCAAGAGCAAGTCAAATCGTATACTTCATTTGGTACTGCCGAAGTAAGCTTTCCCCTTTCTCGTAATAATCTTGTATGCTAATGGTCTGCAAAATAAAATGTGGAGAATTTGCATATCTTGATGCACCCCGCCATGCATCCAACACTGGATCATATGCTCTGACCACCTTTAGAGGAGAGAGGTAAGGGCGAAGTTGCCTGATTCCAGCTTCCAGGCGAGGCAACAATCCAGGAAGAAGAGCACAGCCTCCAGTAACAAGTACAGATTTTGACATTTCAGCCTTCAGAGAATCGTCTACACTGGGAAGCCTACGGAGTGAGATTCCTACCATCTCATCAAGCCCGGCTTGATCGATACCAATCATGTTGGGCTGAAATAGAACTTCAGGACATTTGAAGCGCTCCACATCTAGAATGATCTGGAAATCCTCTGCAGTTTGGGGACGGAACTTCTGAAATTCAGTGGTTCCTCCTGGGATTGGGACTAAATCTGATCTAGGAACAAAATTTGGATCTATGTCCTGCGGGAGTGGGGAAAGATCATTAGCCTATAGGATGTAGTCATTGATTAAGATGAACATGATTCTGAAGCGGATAGAACATTGTCCAAACATAATGAATAACTGTGGTAGTGGGTGAATACCCATCAAACTGAGAATTCACTAGATAACTTGGCAAACAGATGCTGCAATTTGTATGAAACATGAAGTAAAAAAAAAACACTAACAAACCAAAGAAATGCGTAGAAACTGAGAATGGCGTGATTGAAGCCGTACAATTTATAAGCATTACTCCAGGGTCAAGCAAACTACAAACAATATGACTAGGAAACACATGTAGATATTTTTTTCATGTTTGTGAGTCATAGAGAAATAGTTCTATCCATGCCAAGACTATTTTAAAAAATGTGGATTTATCAAAGGCACATGACTTATTAGCATTTCCATGATTCCTTATTTCAGCTCAAGTAGAGAATACACATGATTTATTAAGAATGACAATGATAATCCTTCTTAAGCATGATTTTACCATCTATAATTATTAAGAATTGAGAATATAGATGCATGTAGGGAAAAAAAAAGTTTACAACTATTAATTAAATGCATATTCTAGATATGAAACAAAAACGAAACCATGTGACTCGCTATACCATCATGAACATGTAGCAGCTAAACTAATTTGTTTATAAGCAATTCTTCTTGACTTCAGAAAAACGAATCGAATAACATCGCTGATTATAGCCCATGGGAACAATATGATCAAACTCTAGGTGTCCCTCTGTATCTTAACCGATCAATCTCCTATTTAAGATATCTTGGTTAATTTATTTATTTAGAATAACAAATTAAAAATTTATAAAACCCTTACTAGTAAAGATCTCATATACATTCAATTGGTAATTCATTTCTTTTCTTATTATCAAACAATCATTTTAAAAGCGTATGCTGGAAGTAGGCAGTCAGATCACTGCAAAATGCCTATAGGCTATGTAGAAGAGTAAGGCATATGTTGTCCTTACCAAGATAAATTGTTGAAAATTAGCTGTAGACTTAAAAACTCTAACTAAGATATCTCTATAAAGAATCAATCAAAAAAGAGTTGATAAAAAATAATTCAGATTTACCACACAATGACTATATCTAAAAGTTTCTAACACCTATCCCTACCTGAAAGATATAGCACATGTGCAGAAAACTCTCTTTCAACTAGCAAATAATAATTCCTCCTGTCTACTGCATCAGCATAGTCATGTGACCTCCTTTGTTGCAACTTGGTGAAACTTCAAGAATGTTATGTGAGTTCAAAACAATAAACAAGCACTATAGATAAGACAACTGAAAGAATGCATGAGAGATGCATATGACGCAGCATGATATGCTTTTTAAAAAAGTACATGTAACAAATTTAGTCAAAGTTCAACATAGCTCATTGCTTTCATATTTATCATCTGCTTGATTCAATATGTTTCAATTTTTATAATAACTAAGACCTTAGCGATCATATGTTATATAAGTGACAAACTATGGTCACAAAAGCAAGAATGATTAAAGTACTAAACACACAAAATACAAAAAACACAATCAAGAGAAAAAAAAACTAAATGGGAAGCATCACAAACAAACCTGGAGCCTGCATGTGACACGAGCTAGTTCTGCTTCCTCCTCATCCAGGCTATTGTCATCGTCATCATTGTCCTTGCTCATCAGTTTGTAGAGCTGCCAGTCTTCATCTCTAGCTCCAAAGGTGTCTT
The DNA here is from genome assembly GCA_024364735.1 of Boesenbergia rotunda. Classification (NCBI taxonomy): domain Eukaryota; kingdom Viridiplantae; phylum Streptophyta; class Magnoliopsida; order Zingiberales; family Zingiberaceae; genus Boesenbergia; species Boesenbergia rotunda. Next base: position 199,114 of record JAGFNQ010008993.1, on the reverse strand, counting down.
CACCTTTTCCTCGGTCAAATGCAGCAGATGTTAAGAGGCGCATCCTTTCCTTTTGAGCAGCAGTCAAGCGCTCGCCACGCCCTACACCTCCTAATAAGTTATGATTGCCATTTGTTTTAGGCTTTTTCCTTTGCTCAACTCTCTCGCATAATTCTCTGTATCTAGCATGCATTTGTTCAAGGTACAACTCTGGATTCTCCCTGAAAATGAAGCAGAGAACAGAGTGAACACATTTTTTCTGCAAGGCAAAGTTTAAGAAAATTGCCAAAATAGTAGATAGCATCACACAAATTCTACTAAATGATTTGACAAAGAAGCACAGCACCTTTAGCAATTTGATATACAAAGCTAATTACGAGACTGATACAAAATAAAGATCAAATTAAAAGTCATTTGACCAATTAATAACTGTAATTTCTTTTTAACACGTAAAAATTAATAATGCTCTTCCATCTATCCTTGCTGAGCTTCTTTATCTTCCATGATAACCATCCTTCCCTACGACAATTTGTGAGAAGATTACCATCCATAAATGCAAGAATCCTTCTGCACGAAATTTAAATTGCAATATATTTTGGCACAAGATTACCATCCAAAGATGCTCATTTTAAGTCGTATGTTACCATTCAAACATACTACTTTCTTCTCTATCAAAAAGTCAGATTCATAAGGAACCAAATGCAACATTTACAAATAACACAGTCAAGCTGTGCTTCAGTATGAAAAATTTGTCACTAAGTAAAAGATGGTTTATGCGTATCAGGAAAACACATACAAACGCTTCTCTTCATCTAGTTGATTCTGTCTCTCACGTATTGATTCCTCTTCAAGACGCTTTTGTTTGGCAAGTAAACGGCCCTCTGAGGTGGTCTTGAGAAATATCTGCTTCTTCTTTTCTTTCAACTGTCAAGCAGAAACTGAAGTGTCAAATAAGAAGTCATTCACACTTTTCAAGCAAGCTAAAAGACTATTTTGCCCAGATAGCAAGTTGGATGAGATTCTATTACATTTTATCGATGTGCCAAATCAATCAAGAGTCCAATCCATATATATGTATGTATGTATGATATTGTTCATATATAAGATACCTGTTCAGGGGTTAGCATCTCATCAGGTACACTGGCAAGTGGATATTTCTCCAACAATGAAGCATCATTTTTCTCCTCAACCTCAATAGGTTCACCTTTAGCCTTCCGCAAAGATTGTGTCACCCTATTTATGTTGGACTCAATTTCTTGCCTTGAGTAGAACTTTGTTCCAGATAAGATAGATGGCACGTCATGTTCATCTGCCTCATCAAGTTGTTGCAACAAATTTTCCAGACCATTCAGTTCATTTTCCAGCTCAGTTATCCTCAAAGACCTACGAGCAGCAGCCATATCTCGTAATCGTTGTCCTTGTTTCTCCTTTAAAGCAGCTCTCCGAGTAAGTTCTTCTTCAGATGGTACCTCTCCTTGAGTAGGTGCAACCCATGGCAATTGCCAGCACCTCGTTTTTTCTTTAGCATCTTCATTTCCTTTCTGCAGTCAAATGAAGATACAGAGTTAGGAAAACATGATTCATAGTATCCAAAAACAAACAAATGCAAAGGTAAAGCATTTTAAATGATCGAGATGCTCTAGATTTTCCTATAAACAGTGACCCAGTTCTAGAAGCCCATCATCCATATACCTAATATCTGATTGTTCAGAACAACAAAGCATTAGGTCAAGAATAATAGGTATCCCACCTGAAACTGCTGCAATTCAGAAGCAAAATCTTGTGCTACATAACAATGTTCCATCTTAAGCTCCTCAGCCTTCTCCCATGTAATGTTTGATCTATTGAAGGAAAATTAAGAATGAAGTACAAAAAACAATAGATAGTACAGGAAACATAGAGTTCAGTGACATTTCATGCTGCAATATACATGTGTTGTGGGTGTTTGAGGGAAAGAAGCTGCTTCAGATAATCAGTAATGTGAAATCCACCAATGTTTGTTCTGCAGCATGCTTTAGTAACAGGTTCCCCTTGCACAATCTATATGACCACGGTTAATCAAAATGTATAGATAAAAAGATCCAAAGTCAAAATTGACAAACATAAGAGGAAAAGAACAAAAGTAGACACTTCACGTTCAAATAAGCACACTACAATGATTAAATGAATACTGATGAGGTTGTCTTAAAAAACACATTGTATGGATGTGTTGTCTAAGTTATAAATTGGCTGAAATGTGTTGGGTTCCACAATTGTGCATATTCAGGTCTGTACTTTGCAATGATGATTTACATGCAGTACATAACTTTGTACATGCCAAATCACTTACTGGTATAACATGACTTGTTGAAAATCCAGAGCAAACAGTGAGACCATCTTCATAGCATCTTCCATATTGTTGGTTCAACTTGTAACTAAAGATAGCATCAACTCCAAAGGCTAGATGCCATGCTCGAAGAATTAGAGAAAATAGAAACAGAAAAAGCCCACACAATCACTCCAAGCCAATACAAATAACTCCAACATAATACATTCTTTCTAGAACAAGAAAATTACAATAGAAGAGCAAGAGGGAAATTTACCTATGGATGGCACACCATAAGTCTCAAAGAGAAGTTCAGCCATTTTACTGCGTGAGGATAGGGGGTTACATATACATTCTGTCATTAAAATAGGATGATTGACCTATTCAAGGCAAAATAAAATGGAAAATATAAGATCAGAGCAGTTCAAACCACAAAATTTAAGTAATTAAAACATAAGTCATAACTTAGCCGTTCTTCTAAAACGTAATATTGTTTCAAGGAATATAAGAATTCAATGTGTGCAAGGAGAAACTGAAGTTCAGTATCATATATTCAAGTCCAGGAGCAAGAGATAGTAACAGCGCTAAGCTTATAAGATTATGTGCATAATTGAGACAGCCACACCAAAGAAAAAGAATGAGACATGACTCCACACTATATATCTCAATCAGATTATTAATTATGATGATCATTGGTATTGTGCTCCACCTAAGCTCGTTTCCTGCACCCCAATTGAAAACAAATGATGCTGATAAAATAGTAGTAGCTTAAATAATAATAATCTGATTAATAACAATTTGATATTAATCCTATCTCAAATTAATATGACTACTTTTGATTTAATTTTAATTTCAATTAATGTTCTCGATATGAATTTATGATTATTTGTCATAAACTATGTTAACACTTGGTTCATGCACCCAACCTAGTCTTCATTGCTTTGTCTTCCCGCACTAATGGAAAGCAACAGTGATGCAAACAACTGATGAACAACCACAAAACATCACAAGCAAAATGGCACTACCTGAAGACCGTCCTCATGCAGCCTTCTCCCCATTGCCCATTGCACCTCTCAAAAGTTACCTTCTTTTCCATAGCCTGTCTACCCTGCCTACTGATCACTACAAGTTTTCCGACTTGGAGTCATTCAATTACAGAATTCTCAATCTGATCCTTCCCATACTACTTCAAGATGATTCTTCCAATGTCTCCCAATTTCAGTTGATTTTAGTTGACTCCTATGCATTTTCTTGGATGATTTGGTGTGTGCTTGATTACTCGGTTGGATTCAGATCAGCACTTAATGATTCTGGTCATACTTAACCAAATAATATCAGCATCGGCCAAGATTGCACCATAAGATTCTGGTCTACTTTTAAGCCCTATTTGGAATATGAAAATTTTCCACCATGCTGAAATATAGAATGTTGGAAGCAAAATACTTTTCTATTTTTACCGTCTTAAAAATTTGAAACTTTTGTCTGGATTAAAATAAAATGATCAATTTGCATTTGGAACATGAAAATATTTCAATATATTGTTCATTAGTGTATTATATATAATACAATAATGAACTTATGACTATATAAATAATATTTATGGGCAAAACTCAAAAGGGCACCCCTATTTTTTTGGAATTATCAAAGGAGCACCACACTTTGATTTTTTATCAAAAAAACGTCCCACCCCACTGTTCAACCATGTACAATTACCCAACTGTCCTCCTTCAGTATTGTTCCCATTATTACTACCCACCTAAAACTCTCTCCTAAATTCTGAACCGATTGAACGCGTTGTGGTAGCTACGAAACCGTAGTTGCTACACATGTTGTAGCAGCTACGATTTTGTTACTACAACACAAATGCTAGCTGAGCAGGTCGAATCCACGTTGTAATAATTACGATTTCGTAGCTGCTACAACGTGGATAGTAGGTGAACAAGGTTGAATCGATGTTGTAGCAGCTATGTTTTTTAGCTACTACAAAGTGAATAATTTTGAACAAGTTAAATATGCGTTGTAGCAGCTACGAAACCGTAATTGCTACAATATGTGTAGCAACTATCATTTAACGCACCCAACCATTCAGGATTTAGACGGGAAATAATAATGTGAACAGTATTGAGCAGTACTAGAGGGTAGTTGAATTAATTGTACATGACTGACTAGTGGGATGGGGCACCCTTTTGATAAAAAATCAAGGTGAGGCGCCCCTTTGATGATTTGAAATTAAAAAAGGCGCTCTTTTGACTTTTTCCCAATAGATACTATTATTATTAAATAAATATATTTGATATGATATTTTTCTAAATTCTACTGTTGTGATTCATTTTCAAATTTGATGCAATTCATTATTTTCTTTTAGAACAAGTGGTGATATGGCAGGAACAACTTAGATGTTCTCCAGACACTTTTTCATCTTGTTATGTTCCAAATATTATTTTTAAAAAAATGTCATCTTGTCAAATACATTTTTTTTTTACTTTCAATTTCTATCCGAATATGAAAAGTTGTAACATAATAAAGAAGCCCAAACCAAGGTTTAAAATCTCGACCCGTGTCGAGGTTTCAGTCCCAGACTGGAACAATACGGTTTCGGTATCGTATCATGCCGTATCGATACAGTTTCAATATTTTTTAATTATATATAGGAATTATTAGATAAATATGTTTATTAAGTATAATTTAAAAATAAGTTGTATATTGATTTTATATAAATTTTCAATTATTGAACAATTTAATATTATTAGAAAAACAATTAAACATAGTTTTCTTAAAAAAAAATTAATGTATCAGTAATTTGAATTGATACATCATAATTATATTAATTAATTAATTAATTATTAATTTAAATAATATATATTTAAAATTGTAAAAAATTCAGAATATCAATTAAACTGTAAAAATATATAAAATAATAAAAAATTATGAAAATATAAATCTGATTTATTAGAAGTTTTAGAATTTTTTAAGAATTTGTTAGAATTTTTAAATAAAATTTAAAACAATAAAAAAAAGAATTTTCATAATATCAATTAATAAAATTTATTAATTTTTTTAATTTAAAATATATTTTATTGGGATAATTTAATTAGGGTATATGAAAGCCTCTTTAAAATATCACATTTTAGTAGGGAATTCTATTAATTAATTAATTATTAAAAAAATCGATGACAAATGAGATACTTGCGCAACGCCTTCGACGCCGGCGGAAGTGTCGCGCGACGCTTCCTACGCTGGCGGAAGCGTCACGTGATGTCGTTTCGCTATCGTGCCAGTTTCGATCCCGCACCGGAACAGTAAATATCAGCAGTTTCAGGCGGCACAGCACGACACTTCAAACATTGACCCAAACAAACAAGCCCAGATACTCTTGGCATTATTAAGCCCTTAAGAATGACAAATGATGAGTGTTCGATGAAGTCCATGGTCTTAGAAAGCAACACTTGGGATATAAATATGATGCATAGCGGCCTCATTTGGCATATGTGAAACACATAAGCAATTGAAAAAAAAGGTTCATATTTGGGTCACTTGAACCCGATTAGATTGAACCGAATTAACTTAGAACCTTAAAGCTACCAAATATTATCACTAGGAAGCTTGTATATGCACATCCCTTGCATATCATTTATATTCTATTCTACATTGAAGATATTGTATGATTGAAATTTTTTCCCAAATCGAACTATGAAATGGATGTATTGATAATACTTAACGTATATGCTCATGTATGTTGCAAATACAAAATGTAGTGGATCAACCACTTACCACCTGCATATGCCTTTATTGTATATATCTTAATCATATTTATCAATACTATTAATTTTTTCAGTTATGTCTGTTAGATTGGCCCAATTAACAAGTTTAGCGCAGAAAGAGAATCTCAACAGTAAAAGGAGGTAAAAAAGTTAAATTTCAGATAAAACAAACAAGGAAGATAGATCCATAGTAGTATGAAACAAAGTTCAAGACTTTGCATAAATAATGAATCATTATAAATTCATATATGAAGACGACTATTGGTTATACATTAACATGCTCACTAAAACTGCTAGACTAAAATACCAATAATGACAATGAGAATAAATTAATTAGTTTGAGGTAGTATCAATAACCTCAGAATTAGCACCTAAGCACTCAAACCCATAGTCAAGTGCCTGCAAGAAATTATTGAACGTATCAGAAAAGCACAACAACATAGATACAAAAGTTTCAAAAAAAATTGCTTATAGAAAGTTTCTTAAGGGAAAACAGAAACTGTATATATAGATTTTACATAAAAACAAGTGGCAAAAGCCAAGCATAGGGAACTTGCACGGTCATGTTCTTGAACTTTGAGGAGGATAATTTGGGAGTACATGGACTACTAGGTACATACTTTCAGTTGCTTTTTATTAAAATAGATACTTGGGCATGTCAAGTAAATTCTCTATTTAGACATTGATAACCAATTCTAACAATAATCTGCATTGCAGTTTTGTTGAACATTGATGGGCATTAGCCCTGCCATTCCTATTAGTTGCTTTCTTATTTAAAATGATATGTCAGGCTAATTTCGTCTTCCTAAGTTGTTTCATAATGCATTTTCAGGGAAATTAAAATTTTGATTCGTCTTACTTCTTCTCAATGAAAGGTAGCATAGATTTAGTGAAAGATTTGCTTGCCTATCTTATGACTCATCTTCACCCAAACCACCACAGTATTTCAAATGGAATTTGTCTCTTCTAACAAACCATAAAATATCCATTTAATTTTTCTGCATTAGAATTGTATCCTTGACTTGTCACAACCTACACCTTCTCAATGAACCGTAGCACTCATATTCAAGATTCTACAAAATTATAGGGTGGAATGTGGACAAGCATTACATAAACCATTTGCAGAATACGACCACATATTCAGGTGCATATGTGGTCCACATTTTGTAATAAAAATTAGCATCAGCTGCACCATCTTTGACAGGATGAGTCAATACTGATACTGATCACCCAATTTAGTTAGGTCAATCAATCTTTTCCAGAAATCAGTCATCTTAGAAATATCATTAGAGAAGTTTTAAAAACTTGAGATTAAGAAAGCACCTAGAAGTGAGAAACAAGTTAGATTCCACTAGAAAACAGATTGAAACAATTGAAACGTCATCAAGATGATAGTAAAAATGAATGAGACAATTGAAATTTGGCCCAATTAGATTGATTTAGCAAACTCAAGGATTTAGAAATTTTTCTTTTGATCCCACCTTTAAGTCTAGCAAATGCACAAGAGAGAGTGAGGGAACCTAATTAGCACTCTTGAATTCTAACTTAACCGTTCTAGATTGTCACGGATCAATAGTTCAACCCAACCACTGCGCATAAATTGCCACTATGTAGACCAAGTGTCCTATTTATATCTCTAAGAGCCGATTGAGAGAAATTGTTGTCGATCAATAAAAATCCCAACCAAACCCTATAACATAAAATATTTAATGATGACTAATTTTATTGCATATAATTAAAAATACATTGTTCAATAACTTTATAAGAATATGATTTCAACATTTTTTGTAATAAATTTAGATTTAGTTATTTATCATAATACAATTGTGTTATTTATCGTTCCATTTTAATAATGAATGATGATTTATTAATGATCCAGTTCATATTTATTTACCTGAACGTTCTTTCATATAATTTTATCAAATAATAACAAAATGATAATAACTTGATAATGATAATAATGTATCATTGCTAATATTGTGATAATACATTATGTATTTTTGATTATCCAGACAAGACGAATACTAATAATGTGACATGGAATCCTTAGTATTTTGTTTCTTCACACAATAAGTATGCAATGCTAATAGTCAGCCAATCAGATACATGCAAGTAAAGTACTGCTTTGTAAATGTACAACACTGATTTATTATATCACATTACGTTGCCAGCACCTGATGTGTATAATAACCAAGTGAGAAGATACCATAATAAATATATAAAAAATGAAGTGAAGTTTATGCATGCATAATTGGAGGCACATAGATTAATATGACCTAAAACCAGAACAGTAGCTCACATATTCCATGATTTCAAACTGAAAAACCACATTGCAATCAAATGGTGAACGGTACGATGTCCTTGTGCAATCAAAGTACTTCATCAAAGCAGGATCTTGATCACCAACTAACGTGACTGCTTCACCTGTATTTTAGAAAAAGTATTAAACTACAAATATCGAAACATCAGCAATTAAATTCTTCGACAATCTTGAAATAAACCCAATATAGGTTGTGTCACAAAGTTGCATTCAATGGTAACCTTTGAAATGGAATAAATCAATAAATAAAATTTAAAATGAACAACATAATTTTATTTTACTCAATGCAGACATAAATGATGATAGACCAGGAAGGAATCATGTGAGTTGTGATATAAAGGCAACTCATTTACCTCATGGTATGAGTAACTAAGCAGTATAATATTTAAAGGGAACGATAGTCATTTAGATGAACACTTCTTTTCCTTTGTCTGAGAAAGAAAGTAGACAAGATCACAAAAAGAGAAGAGCTGATCCTGTTATGTGGTTGCGGTCAACAATAATAGTAACACCCTTGTCTCATAAAGTCGTTCCTTTAGTGTTTTGTTTGCCTAGGATAGATAATAGATTGTTTCCAATAGGACAAAAAAATCTTCAATTTTTTTTAAAAGAAAAAATATGTTTGTATTTCAGTGTCAAAAACATAAGAAATCTAAGACATCCAAATGTAAGTAAAGTCATACCAAGAATCATATCATTATAAAGTATAAACGAATGATTCAGGTGCTGCTTAACTAGATTAGTACAATGCTATCCTTGAAAGCCCTCGTTTTCCCATAGATAAAAGTGAGAGATGGATTCTAAATCCTGACCAGTGGCTTTGTGACGAGGCCTCTGAACGACGTTGCGGAAGGTGACCCGTGGATCCGACTCCCCAGCCCACCTGTAAGAAAGGAAAACGTTGGCGAGGGCAAGAGCAAGCAAGATAAGACGGCATCAAGGAGCCATATGATTAAACCAAGGCGAGAGTGCGGCACGTAACCCGATTCGGAAGGTGGAGCCACCATTGTCAATCACAATGGGGGTGGTCGGAGTGAAGCGCGCGTAATCCAACTGCCGCGACGGCCTCGTGAACGTAGACGAGGAAGACGGGGGCATCGCCGATCCTACTCTAAGTTCTTCCAGACTCCTTAGAATAGCCGCGAGGCGATGGGGATGTAGGGGAATTAGGGTTCGTGCTTTTGATGGAATAGGAGAAAGACGAAACTGGTAGTAGTTCGGAGTTCAGTTTGCGTGCGCACCCGAAGAGGAAGTAAAACAAAAACGAAATAATTTGGCAATTACATTTTCACCCAAATAGTTTGCGCAGCCTAAGGGGCACAGTGAACCATTCAAGGATCACTGTAATTGAGCTTCACGCTGAATTTCAGCGTTACGAATTCACATTATATATCATTTTTATTTTCTCACATAGCACACTCAGTTTATTAAATGTCCTAAAAGACACATACTTTAATTTTATGAAAAAACGCACCTACTTTCCAGAATACCTTCCTATCTAACCTTAAAACAGACCTAATTTCTAGAATACCCTTCCCATCTATTCGTAAATTAAAATAAAAAATAATTTTTCTTATTTAAATCAAATCAAAGTAAATTGAATCATAATAAAACCTTAATTATTTCATTTAAGAATTTCATACAAAAGTCGGCAATCTTTTTAAAAAAATATGTCATTAATTATTAAACTTCATAATCTCCTAAATATATTCATTTTTTAATATATATATATATATAAATATAATTAATACAATTTTAAATAAAAACGAAGTGTGCATTTTGGATAAATGCTAAAAAGAAAAGGCTACATAAAAAATCATAAAATAGCATAACACGCTTCTTTATTTAGAAAACTAAATTAAGTTGTTTCTACTTAGATGAAAAACTCATAAGATTGTGTTTAGTTCAAATTATTATCTATAACTTTAATTATATGATTAATAGATACTCATATTGTAGAAAATAAAATACAATTTGATATTGTTTGATTCAATTTAAATAATTAAATAAAATTTTATTTATTTAAAGATAATAGTATATAATCTAATGTAATATTTTACTATACTATCTTTTAATTCAATCTCAAGCATGATAATATTGTATGTTTGTCTAAATTAAAAATAAAAAAAAGTAAGATGATATTATATATTTGTTCGCGTCCTCGATTTAAGTATAAAAAATTATATAAGTCGTCAGATCGACAATTTGGATTGTATTTATTTTAATTTTTAAAAATTAAAATATCAAAAACTATATAATAATGATAATTATATATAAATAAATAAAATTAGATTATTCTTCTATTTTTTTAGAATTTATTTAGATAATTTTATTGAACTGTAGATTAAGGTTATTTAATTTATCTCAATTATAGTATATTTAGTTTACTAAAATTTTAATTAAATACTAAATTTTAAAAAAAAATCGACCACCAATGACACCGATGTCGACACCGACTACCGACATCGGCAACATCGATGCCCTCATCGACAGCTTGCCATCTGTGTCGACCACCAGCTATTGTCACCTCTGTATTCAACTCCAATCGCTCTAAGACTAATTTTGGAACTTTTTTTGCTTAACCTCTGTGATGGGGTTGAGCATCCCAGGGTGGGCACGTGACGCGGGGAAGCTACGTATCAAGATCCATTGAACTTGAACGTCGAGGTCAGGCTCCCAAAACCACCTCGGGAGGACAGACGCCCGAGGTCAGATAAGGTAGTCGGACTCTCGAGACTACTTCGGGAGGATAGATATCCGAGGTCAAATCAAGTGGTCGAACTCCCGAGACTACCCTGGGAGGACAGACGCCCGAGGTCATGCCGGGCTTTAGGGTCCGGAGACCACCTCGGGAGGGTAAACACCCGAGCTCATGCAGGGCTTTAGGCTCCCGAGACCACCTCGAGAGGACAGACGCCCGAGGTCATCTCGGGCTTTAGGTTCTCAAGACTCTCTTGGTAAAACAAATGAAGGCCCCGAGGTCATCTCGGGAGATGAGCTCTCGAGACCGACTCAGGAGAGTGAAGGTCAAAGATCAATATATCAGATAACCCGACTTCAAGTAGTCGTTTCTCTTTCCAAAATAGGAAAGTCGTCGGATAATTATTGTCCGCTACATGCAGCAATTATGCCCTTAATGATCGCAGCGGTCGTTACTTAAAAGTTATCATGTAATCGATGATTAGGGAATGTGGAGGAGAACGTGGAGACACGTGTGACCAAGCCCTCAGGTATATAAAGTGCTTCGACATCCAGGTAAGGGGGTAAGCTTTTCAAACTTAACAAAATTCTGCTTCCTCGTTGTCCTCTTGAGAGAATTTGCATTCCTGACTTGAGCGTCGGAGTGGGCTCCGTCAGAAAACCTTCCGGTGTGTTCCCATTAACGCTCGTGTTAATCTTGCAGGGCATGATCGTCTTCTCCTCATCGCCATCCTCGTGGGTTACGCCTTGGTGACTCGCGACAAGGCTATATTCGCAGAGATGTTTTGTCAAGCCGCCAAAGGAAAAGTAATGGATATATGAACCCACAGATGTGTAGCTTCCCTTCGCTATACCACCAGTCTAATCAGTCAGTCACACTTCCTTCGATTAAACTTGAAGGGAGAGACTTGTGATGAAGTTGAGCATCCCAGGGTGGACACGTGGCACGGGGAAGCTACGTGTCAATGTCCACTGAACCTGAGCGTCGAGATCGGGCTCCCGAGATCACCTCGAGAGGATAGACGTCCGAGGTCAGACCAGGCGGTCGGACTCCTAGACTACCCCGGGAGGACAAACGTCCGAAGTTATACCGGGCTTTAGGCTCCCGAGATCACCTCGGGAGGACAGACGCCCGAGGTCATGCCGGACTTTAGACTCCCGAGACCACCCCTGGAGGACAGACACCCGAGGTCATGCCGGGCTTTAGGTTCTCAAGACCCTCTTGGTAAAACAAATGAAGACCTCGAGGTCAGCTCGGGAGATGAGCCCCCAATACCGACTCGGGAGAGTGGAGCCCAAAGATCAATATATTAGATAATAACAGCCCCGCACAAATTTATAATAACATTATTTGCATTAGAAATTTTTATTATTTTTAGTATAGAAATTATTATTTTTTTAGTACATATATTATTATTTGACTCTTTAACAAATATAATTTTATAGTTGGTCTAATGGTAAATTTATATTTTGTTTTAAGGTTCAATAATTATTTTCATGGTTATTATTATAATAATTATTTACGTCACTTACGCGGCTCTCCTAAATTTACAATTTTAGATCCGGCCTTGGTTGCAATTGGGATCGAACTTAGGCAGTTTGTTTCTCCGTATATATCTATTTTCCTAAGTCTATTACGGTATTGATAATTAAATATTGAAATTTGATATTGGATCTCTATAGTTCGTTGATTTGGGCGAGTGAGATTATAGCATAGTTCAAATTATTTTTCTATTTTTTGGGATTGTCTGATTATCGTAGGATTGGCAAATGCTAGTCCATCTACTATACTACTAATTATAGTCTCAGGTTGTTGTACTTGTCGAGTCGTAATCCAAAGTGAGACCATCATTTTAGTCCCCAATAGTATAAGACAGTGATGCTCTGGGTTGTGGGTTTCTCTACTCCAATTAAAACTTGAGGGTCATTCTACATATAAATCCTTTTCCTAAACATTGAATGCTTGTAGTTTGGATTCACTGACATAGTGATTGTTCGCATAACAAGTCTTTTGTTGGCTGATCAGCTGAAAAAAAGTTGGTAAGCTGATGGAATTGAACTCGTAGGTTGAAAGTTCTGTGAATTTTTTTAGAGAACCCTTGTGAAATTTTGTTCTCCACTTGAAACAAATGATTTAATGGCACGATGGTTGTTTTATGCAGTAATAATGGTGATATTGTCATATTGCTATGTAGAATCTGTCTGGGCAAGCAAGAGTATTTAACTATTTCATTATTCTTCATTCATCTTAATGAAACAAATTTTCTTTTTATTTGTTGTCCAATTAGGAAGCTTTTGTATATTTTTGAAAAAAAATTTGAAGGTGATTACTGCATCTTCTTCCCATCTTGCAGATCCTATTATCAGCCTTCTAATGTTTCTCATCTTTTTTCCCCTTTATTTTCAAATTAAATGTTCTCTTTTTTTCAGATTACTGGTGCACCCGTTGTGGTCAAAGAAGGATCTATAAAATCTTTATCTATTAAAATCCCTTGGAAGCTAAGAAATTGTGAGATAGAAATTGATGAAGTTGAGTTTGTGCTTGAACCATTTAAAGGGGGCAGTGTTGCCCAATCTGATGCGGTTAGGTCAAAGTCGTATGATCATCAACAATTTGTGACTGCCAATCCAGACAAAATTGAGCAAGGGACTGCTCAGGACCACCATGGTTCAATCCCTCTAGATGTTCATGAAGGAGTCAAGACAATTGCCAAGGTTGTGAAGTGGTTCCTTACTAGCTTTCATGTCTGAGTAAATGGGGTTATTATTGCATTTGATCCTCATTCACAGCTGGATTGAGGAAGAGACAGATCCTATGAACTTCTAGTTCTTAGGATCAAAGAAACCGAGTTTGGTACTTGTGTTTCTGAGGATTCTATGGCTATGTTAACAAACTTTGTGAAGTTTCAAGAAGCTCATGTTGAGTTTCTTCAAATGGATGATATGGAGGAGGGCCTTGAGCTTGATGGTGTTACAGGGAAAAGTCTAAATGAAAGATTTGGTAGTCAGGGTGCCACTTCAGTTTTGACTGGGGCAAATGGTGGGTTCTCAGGGACATTAAACTTAAGCATTCCATGGAAGGATGGGTTTTTAGATACAAGTAAGGTTGATGCAGATGTTTCCATAGATCCAATTAAATTAATGTTGCTGCCCAGCAGTATTAAATGGTTGATAGACACATGGCATTCTCTCAAGGACATTAGAGCATCTGAACGTTCACACTATCCTAAAGCTGCAGATTCATTTAATTTCACTTCTAGAAGCCATCATCATGCAACTATGACAAGTACAATCTATTTAGATGCTGATGATGACACACTAATGGGGGCTAGTGAACCAAGTAGTTTTCTCTCTGCAATGGCTCCAGAGACAGTCCCTGATGCTTTGCTTATGAGGGCAAACTTTATTCATGATTGGGTTCCGCAATATGTTCATCAAGATTATTCAAGTAATATGGTCCAAGACCTTGGTGTAAGGTTCGTGTCTTAATTTGTATTAGTGCTGCATCACCTAACAGCATAATATCTTCTATTTGAGTTTGCAATCCATCTCCTTAGGCATCAGCTTAACAATGTGAGTTTCTCTAAATAGTAAAGTTGAAATACAATGACCGCTTTAAAATATGATTGGATCGGTTGGTTCAACCTCTCAAATTGGGAACCAATCAAATGTCTTGTCCAGTTACTACAAAAACTTGATTTTACACTTACCAAAACTTTTGAGCAAAACTCTTAAAAACTTGTTGAACTGATTAAAATAAACCAGTTTGCTAATCAAATTAGGAAAGTTAATTGGCAGAAGAAAGAGTAATGAATGGAAAAGACATACCATGTAGAGGAAATGTTATATCATAAAGCCTAAATGAGGAATCTCTGTAACTTAAATTGAGAAGGCTATGACAAGCATTGTCAACCAAACTTGATGCCAAACCTTGACCTTGACCCTTTTAGCAATTTGGTTAGATGATCACTCTTATTTTCACTACTTTACATACATTAACAATTGTTTTGTCACAGTGTCCACGGAGATCATCCACTGTTTAAAATCATGGTGCCTTTTCTTGCTTCATGAAATATACAACATCTTATTGCCATATCCTATAATGCATTTGTTAACTTGAGAAAGTGAGTTCTTCTAATCTTCTTTGTTTTTAGCTATAAGTTGAGCATAACTAGAAAAAAATTATGTAAGAGTCTTTTGATGGATACCCAATATGTTGCTTATATTTGTCATCAATTCATGGATTTTAGTGTAGCATTCATTTTTCACATAATTTGTTGATGGGATATAGGTGTGTCTCATAGACTTGTACATGTGGATATACATACATTTAAACTTTCTCAATTTTTTCATTGCGCTCTTACTTTCTTAGAACCTTCTTATTAGTTTCCTTTTTTTGCTTGTACTTTTGAATTCCTGAATCATTGCCTAATGTGATGATTGCTCAGTCATGCATGATCTTTGGTTGTAATTGTCATTTTGAAAGATCTGTAAGTTAATTATGGATTTTCCTGCAGCATCGATCAATTCTTTGAATGTTTTGATGAAGTAAGGAGTTCTGAAGTGTACTCAGGTACAGGAACTAAATGGAACTGGTCATATTCTGATTTCAATGCAATATCTGTTGCATCTAATCTTGCTTCTGGGATGGGAGATGTTCCCAAAGGTGATTTCTGTTAGTTATTTGCAAATCCATTCTGATGATTTGTGTTTTTTCTAGTATTAATAAAGGCTCTTTCTTTACATTTATACTTGACCCTTTCAGTATCCTTCCTTCTATTTAAGTAATTTCTTGTGAATGATTTACTGATTTTGATATATCTTTTGGAAATTTGGAGGTATTATTGTTAGTTTTATCATCATTCCAGATGTATTGAATCTAGACTATTGGTTGTCTAAGATAGCTGCATCTTAGGTAGGGTTTTCCGACACTAGATATGCTCATCCAGTTAGCTTTTCTTTTGCAGAGTCTTAAAAACTAGCTCAAGGATAGAAATCTAGCTACCTAAAGGATCATGATGCATGGTAGATTTTCCCCTCCCTAACCATGATATTCAAACAAATTCCATGTTTGTCAACCTCACTTCTCCTATTTATTCCTTTAAACTATCAAACTACATCTCCTCTGTGTAGGTTTGTACTAGATGTAAAGTGAACTAGGATAATTAGATTGATCTATTAGTTCATTTATCTATCTATTTATTTTTGCTTCATCAAAGCATATTTTATCAATTTGGGACATTGCAAATACAGCAAGTATCTTAATTTGATGGTTTTTTCTATCTTATTTTATAACATCCAAGTTGTATAATAATGGGTCAAACATCTATCGGCATCTCCTTTGATATAGAAAAACTTGTGAAGACTTCTTTACTGGATGCTATTGCTGGTGTCTCTGTTATTGTTTTCCTCAGGGATGATTATCAGCATTATTCATGTGGTTCGCACGATTTCCTTGAGTCATTGCTAAATGAGTTAATTTCTGGGTGTGTGAGTTGCCAATCAACGTCAAATTTTGTTTTTACGAGTTCGAATGATGTTAATCCTGTTGTTAAAAAGATGCATCACATTAAAGAAAAGTGTCAGAATGTAGTTCTAGAATTGGAGGTACTATTTGATATGCTTTACCTTTAATCATTAGAAGTTTCTGTTTTGCGTCAATTTGTGTGGGCTAACCTGATACATTTGACAAAGTGAACAGACTTATTCTCAAAACACCAAATTTGGCGCATCAGTTGAGCACATCATAGTATAATGCTTCAAGTTATGCATCGGAATTCCCCACAGGTGGTTATGGTAATGCCTCAAATGAATCAATGTTTCTAAGCCAATGTTTAAAGCAAAAAATCCAAGATGCCCTCCCTCCATTTCCTGTCCGCATATCAAATTGTGATTCAGAATTGACTGTGGAGATATGTGCTTTGGACAGCTTGGATCAGATAGATTGTTGGAATCGTTTGGTAATTGCAGATGTAAGTTGAATGTCAGCTCAAAGGACTCAAATGGATTGTTGATTTCTCCCACATCATTTGTAATCCATTTACCGTCTTTCATTTTTTGGTTTCACTATAATCTAGTTGACACACTGCTGGATCTCTTTAAACAATTAAGTTTCTCAAAGGTAAGCAACGTAACCGAAGATGGTCAACTATGTCAAAAGAATACAATCTCAACTTCTGAAGTTGCTGAGCATGGCTTGTCTTCTGTTATAATGAGTGCATCTCCAAGAACATTTCTTCAAGGAAATATAATTCTGCCGCAGGCAAGGATAATAATATGTTTCCCATCCAAGTATTATGGAGATTTTAGCACTGGTAACCTTTTAGATGAACTCATTGTGCTTGAACATTTTACACCTCTAAATACCCCTTCAAAGGGAAATTCAGCTAGGGATCAATCTTCCATGTCTTCCACTTCAATCCACTTGAGTACACAAAACCTTGATGTCTACTTGGTGAAACCTTCCAAGGAAAATGGCTCAGATGGTGAAATTAGCACTCCAGATAGACTAATTTTTTCTGCTTCGAAGATTATCTCTGTTTGTGGGATAAAAAAGGACTCGTGTTCTGGGGTTACCATGCTTTGGCAGCAGGGTCCTGTGACTGGTAGTTGGATGGTAGATCGTACTTGGAGCTTGGCTGAATCACATGACCAAAACATTAATATAATTGTAAAAGGATCAGAGTTCTCTTCTGCAACTAATGTGGAGGCCCTTGAGGAGATGCACAATAACATCCAAAACGAGTTGATTCTTAGTTCTGCATTTTTTTTTTTGCAGTTTTGTTGTGCATGGGTCAATCTTGAGAATCATGATTATAGGCTTCTCACTTGTTTGCTAAACAATGTCATTGATGGATGTTCAAATGCAGCAATGGGGATGAATACTGATGCAGATAATGATATCCTGAGGAAAAATATGGCAGCCAGTTCCTCTGATGTATTACAAACATCTCTCCTTGTGAAGTGTGATATTGTAGATGCTTGTATCAGATTAAATGAAACAATTGAAGTTAGTCACTTATTACAATGGAACTGCTTTAAACTGAAAATGGACAAGTTTGAATTGCTTTTCGTCTCTAACATCGGTGGATATGCTGATGCAAGTTTTTTATGGATCAACCACCGTGAAGGTGAACTACGGGGCTCCATCTCGAATAATAACAAAAGACCTTATAATGCTATGCTGGATGAACAATCTTCCATTACACATGATTTACGTTTGATAACCTGTACGAATTCTGCAATTAGACGGGGTAATGGTGAAGGTGCTAATGCATTGACTTTTGGTCCTTCTGGTACTGCTATAACAAATATATGGAATCCACTATTACAACAAAGCTATACATCCATAGTTGTTCGATGTGGGACAATTATTGGACCTGGTGGTCGGTTAGATTGGATTAGTTCCTTATGGTCATATTTCAGTTCACCTGATGGAGAGAGAGCACAGAGATGCTGATGGAACAGAAAACAAAGTCTTGTTGTTTCTTGATTTGGTAGATGTGGCTTTGGGTTATCAACCTTAGACCATCTCCAATTCAAAACATCAGCACCAAACACTATTTCAACTCCAACCCACTAATACCATATCACATCAAAAAGGAATATTCTATTTCGTCTTATTCAAAATTTAATTATTCATATAAATTTTAATTTAATAATCTATACATGATACGTATTATATTTAAAATTAATATTTTAATAAGTTAATTTTTAAAAATTTTACATCCAACCAATCTATATAAAAATATTTTAAAATCACACACAATTAACATAATTATTAATTTTTATTTAAAATAAACAATAACATTTAATTTTAATTATTTTATTATATATATATATTTTGAAATTAATAATATAATTTATAATATAATTATAATTAAAATATGCTTAATAAATAAATTTTTTACTAAATTAAATTTTTATATGTTTAATTAAATTCAAATACGCTATTATATTTTTTAATTAATATTATAATAACTAATTAATATTTTTAAATAATTATGAAAAAAATAATATTTATAAATTAATTTTTATTAATGATATTTAGTAATATAATATTTAATAATATATATTATATTTGATTTTATTGATTATATAATATAATAAGAATTTTTAAATATTAAAAAATAATAAAAAATTCCAACACCAAATTTGATATGATGAATAGTGCATCATCAAATATGGTGATGCACTATTCATCACACCAAATTTGGGATGGATTTTGGTGTATTGGTTGGAGTGGTTTGGTGTGATTTTGACACTAAATTTGGTGTTTTAGTGTATTGGTTGGAGATGGCCTTAGACCATCTCCAATGGATACACTAAAACACCAAAATGGTGTTGAAGAGGCACCATTTATCTCCAATGGATACACTAAAATGGGCACCATTTTGGTGCAAGTGAATAGTGCGGCACCAATATGGTGCCTCACTATTCACTTGCATTGGTGCAAGCGATTATTTTATTATTAAATATATTATAATATTATATTTGTATTTAATTAAATATATTATAATATTAATTTTATATTTAAAATATTTTATATAAGTGTTGCATGATTTAATTAAATGTATTATAATATTAAATTTATATTTAAAATATTCTTAAATATTATAAATTATTATTATTTAATTTAATTGAATTTATTTTGTAAATTTTATATATTATAAATTTATATTAGTTATTAACTTAAATAAGTAATATTTAAAATATTTGTTATATTACTAAGATTATAAATATTTTAAAATTTATAATACTGATAATTTTATAACAAACACACAATTAAATATTTAATATTTCAAAGTGCATACATAGAAAATACATAACATATAGCTCAGCATATAATTTAAAGATGCAATAAACATTAAAGTAAACATGCATTTAAAGTAACTTCCTATTAATAACTTCCTAAAAGGATCTTCAGAAATGGACCAGAGCCATTGAATGTTTAATATTCTGGTAAATCACTTCCTCCAAAACTACTGAAATAATCTTGGAATCGACCGGAGCCATTCAAAGGATCTTCAAATTCTTGTCCTTCTTCTTGAGACGAATTGAATTTAGATCCTTCTCCTTGATGTGGAATTGATTGAGAATTTTGGTGCATTTTCCTCTTTTGCATAATTCTGACTTGTTCACTGTGAATAAATTCACGCATTATCGGATCGGCGATGGTATTCAAATCTTTGAATAAAATTTTATTCTCTTCATTGAATATAGCAACATCGGTACTTCTATCTAATGCCGCAACAAGTTGGTCATTTTGTGAAACTATTTTTGTAAGTTATTGTTCATTCTTTCGCTTCAGTTTTGCTTTCTTCACCCCAATAGGTCGTTTAGTTGAAGTATCAGGACTATCCGAATCGGCGATATTAAGATCAAACGAAGAGACACGTGGAGATGGAGATGAATAAACATCTTTCTCAAGATTATAAGATTGAGAATTATCAGCTTGAGCAGTTTGTCGTTGCACTCTCGTAGATCCAGTTTTGGCGTTGTCACTGTTAAATTTCTCAATACCTTGAAGAATGCTCCACACATGTCCAAATTTGAAACCCTTTGAGTAATTAGGATCTTGCACTAATAACATTTGTGCACGATTCATCTGTAAAAAAAAATAATACAGAAATAGAATTATTAACTAAATTAGATATTGATTATAAAATTGATATACTCTACAAAATAAATAATGATAACAACTTACAATATCCTCCTCTGATGCTCCACTCGGATTCGTTTCTTCGATTTGTCGAACACAACCCTTCAATTTGGAAATAGCAGCAATGATAGTATTCATTCGTTTTTATAACGATCTTCTAGGTCGCTCTGAATTTTGAAAATTTGGATCTTGATTATACTCCATCTCAACTCTTGCCCAAAATTGATCCTTCTTTTGGTTGATTCCTAAGATTGGATTTTGAGAGATATGAAGATAAGCATGACACAAATGTTTATCTTCTTCAACTGAGTAGGATGATGAACGAGATGAACTCATTTTTTTTCAAGAGTAGAGGTGCATTGTGATGGCCATGTCTAGTATGCCATTATATATATTGTGATATCCCATCGTCTGAAAAAATATGCATTCTAAAATGATGGTGTGTGATAATAGTGTGTGCATTGTGATGCCCCGTCATCTGCATAAATATGCATTGTGATGTCCCGTCGTCTGCAAAAATATACATTGTGATGTCTTGTCTTCTGAAATAATGGTGTGTGATAATAGTGTGTGCATTGTGATGTCCCGTCATCTGCAAAAATATGCATTGTGATGTCCCGTCGTCTGTAAAAATATGCATTGTGATGTCTTATCTTCTGAAATAATGGTGTGTGATAATAGTGTGTGCATTGTGATGTCCCGTCATCTGCAAAAATATGCACTGTGATGTCCCGTCGTCTGCAAAGGATCTGCATTGTGATGTCTTGTCTTCTGAAATAATGGTGTGTGATAATAGTGTGTGCATTGTGATGTCCCGTCATCTGCAAAAATATGCATTGTGATGTCCCGTCGTCTGCAAAGGATCTGCATTGTGATGTCTTATCTTCTGAAATAATGGTGTGTGATAATAGTGTGTGCATTGTGATGTCCCGTCGTCTGTAAAAATATGCATTGTGATGTCTTGTCTTCTGAAATAATGATGTGCGCATTGTAATGTCCTGTCGTCTGAAAAAATAATAATGTTGTGTGCATTATGCATTATAAATACATACCATAACTGAAAACAATTCAACCACATTCTTCCTCTAAAAAATGAGCTCTAGATATGAGGGTACTTCAAATTTATCATCCTTAAGCTCTGAAGATGATGAAATATTTGAAGCACACAGAAGGCTTGTCACTCAAGCGATTTACCGCAACAATCAAGTCATTTTGAATCATCCGAGTGAAGAAAGCGACAAAGGCAAACATCGAGGATCTATTCCTGGTCACATAGTGATCAATCGTAATAGAGAAGCTGCTGCTTGTAATCTATTCAATGATTACTTTGCCGAAAATCCTACATATAATGTTGCAATGTTCCGAAGAAGATTCAGAATGGGAAGAAGTTTATTTATGCGTATTTTTAATGTGGTTAGTAATCATGATAACTATTTTGTGCAGAAAAGAGACGGAGTTGGAAAACTTGGTTTGTCTGGTTTACAAAAAATGACAGCTGCATTTCGAATATTGGCATATGGTGTGCCGGCAGACGCTACTGATGAGTACATCAAAATAGGAGAATCAACTGCCGTAGAAAGTGTGAAAAGATTTTGTCGTGCTGTTGTTGAAGTATTTGGAGGACAGTACCTGCGACCACCCAATGCTAATGATGTTGCTAGGCTTCTTCATATTGGTGAGCAGCGTGGTTTTCTTGGTATGCTGGGTAGTCTAGATTGCATGCATTGGAGGTGAAAAAATTGCCCAACAGCATGGGCTGGGCAATATTCTGATCGCAGTGGAAAGCCAACAATTATTCTAGAAGTTGTAGCTGATTACGATCTTTGGATATGACATGCATATTTCGGTTTACCTGGATCTAACAATGACATTAATGTATTAGAGTCTTCTAATCTTTTTTCTAATCTTGCTCAAGGTATTGCTCCCCCTGCTCATTATGTCATTCAAGGAAAAGAGTACAATATGGGTTACTATTTAGCTGATGGTATATACCCAAAATGGTCTACACTTGTTTAAACAATTCATGATCCACGCGGTACAAAGAATAAGTTGTTTGCAATGAAACAAGAGGCATGCAGAAAAGATGTTGAGCGAGCATTTGGAGTGCTTCAATCACGCTTTGCAATTGTTGCAGGACCTTCACGTTTTTGGCAGAAGAATGTTTTACATGATATAATGACTTCATGTATTATTATGCACAATATGATAATTGAAGATGAGCGCGACCTAAATGCATCAATTATTGATCAAGGTGAAGACCCGTCGGCTGCAAATGTTGATATATCAGTAGATGACAATACCCGATTTCAAGAGTTTCTTGCTAGATATGAAGGTATCAAAAATAAAGATGCTCACTTTGCCCTTAGAAATGCATTAATTGAGCATTTGTGGGAACAATATGGTAATTCTGATAATTAAAATATATAAGTGTTAGTTGTTTTGTGTAATGTATTTTGAATGAAGTGTTAGTTATTTTGTAAAATGTATTTTGAATGAAGTGTTAGTTGTTTCGTGCAATGTATTTTCAATGAAGTATTAGCTGTTTTGTGAAAATATTTAAAATATTTTATCTTAATTGTTTATGATTACGTATTATCTTTAAATAATAGTATGTCTATTAAATTATTTCCTCCGAAATTAAGAAGAAAGTATTAATATTTATTTTTTTAATTAAAAATAAAATATTACGATCATAATTAAAATTAATGATTATGTACCATAAAAATATTAATTTTATTAATAATTATGATCATAATAAAAATATTTAATATATTAATATATATGTTAAAATTAATATGTATGTTGAATAATAAATTATAAGATGGAAAAATAGAATATTCTAAGGAATATTCTTTTTAGTGTAAGAAATGGTATCTCTTGGTTAGAGTGGAACAAAAATTTGATGTTGAAGTGACACCAAATTGATGTTGAAGTGACACCAAAATGGTATTTATGGTTGGAGATGGTATTACAATGCACTCTTTACTTTTTAGCACCGGAGATTCTCTTGAACCTTGCACAGAAAAAAGCAATGCACTAACAGCATGCCTTTTGGCTGCATCATCCTTCAGCCTTTCTAAGCATATTAATCCAGATTTAAACTTCAATTTCACTATTCATTTAAAAGATGCAGGCTTTCTTATTTGTGAATCAACTGGATCTGCGTTGGGTGTTGATGGTTATTCCGTAGGCTATCTTCAAAGGGCTAGATATTCAAAAGTTGCTCAGGCTTCTCTCATGCAGGCTATATTAAGAATTGAAGGGATTTCCTGGGAACTAGAGTTTGCAGAGTCACATGTCAGTTTTGAATCTTGTCAAGATACTACATCTGCCTTTATCCATTTGATTGCGCAGCTTCAGCAGCTTTATGCACCTGATATTAAAGGCACTTTAATGCACTTGCAGTCTAGATGGAATACTACTCATCAGGAAGATAATGATGAAAATAAAAGTGGCATGAATGTTGTCTCAAGCAATTCTTTATGGCCATCTACGAGTGAAGCACATCAAACTTCGGGACTCTTGGATGACATCATTGTTGTCTCAAGCACTTCTTTATGGTCATATCTGCTGGCCGACCACTTCATCCAGGGAGTCCAGGAGTCTAACTACCGAGGCCCCAATAGTAGAGCTAACGTCTTCTTTTCGGAGGCCACTCAAGCATACCTGCTCTATTCTTTGCTTATGTTTCTCCTTAACTCGGTACTAAAAACGATTAGCTTTGGGGCTCCTGTTACAGCATGTCTATGGCCATGATAGCCCATTCTAAAGCCCGAGTGCGGGCCGAGCGCCTCGTGGAGCAATTGGAGATCCGGCTTCGACACACGACGCTGGTCTCTAATGAGGCCACCCTGAATGACTTGCAGGCAGATATCATTGTCCTGCAGGACCGATTGGCTCATTCAGAGGAGCAGCTAGAGATTACTAAGACCTAGGTCGACTCGACGGATTCAGCGGTCGCCCAGTCGCACGTTCGAGTCTCCCACTTGGAGTATACCGAGTGTAAGGCCTGGGCCTTTCAGACTCAGGCTCGAGAGGAGATGAACAAGACGAAGGCCGAGCTCCTCGAGATATCTCAATCCTCCGAGTCCCTACAATCCCAGCTGGCGGCCAAAGAAAAGGAATTGACGACCCAATCTAGAATGGCGGAGAAGATGGCGACCGAGCTGACCACTCGGGATCGGGAGCTGAACGCTCAGGCGGAGGAACTCAGCCGGCTCCGGGTGCAACGGGCCGACTGGGAAGCTACTAGGGCTGAGCTTGAGGAACTTCGGGCCTACAAGGCAGGGGAGGCGACTCGGTGGGACTCCCTGGAGTTCAACCGCCAGTTGACCCGGAGGGTGAGTTCAATGCTTAAGCAACAAATGCTCAGTACCTTTGAGCAGCTTAAGCAAGGCGGGCACATTCCCCCCGACCTCCGGGTCAGCACGGTCAAGTTGTCTGGCCTAACCCAGTAGCTACCTGTAGAAGCTCTCCGACCCTTAGAGTAAGGGTCGGGGCGGGATTTTGCTTAGTTAGTTTTTACTTTTATTCTGCTTGCTCTTGTAGAGGATGATTCCTCCCCTCTGTGTAAGGAACTTTATTACTTAATGCATTTTGCTTTTCCAACCCTTGCCTGTGTATTTATATTGCTTTCCATTTCTAAGTATTATCAACCTTAGCTGATACTCGGGACCTTTTTAGTCACTCCGACCCTTGCTAGGTTGGCCCGGGTGACTTGACCGTCATCCTTGTCAAAGAGTACGAGACTCTGCCGAATTCCTTGAGTTAGGCAAAGGTCTGGAGCTAGCCCGCCTGTTACTTGCCAACTCAGTGGGACTATGAGCACTTGGCCAGTCCATTTCTGAGGAGCGTGGGTTGCCATGCATCTGATTAAGGAACCCGAGCCAAGCGGTGGCGTGGGAGCATGCCTACATATAACTTGATCGGAAGGCGAGAGTCTGGACACTCGGTCGGCTTGATCCCAAAGAGCGTGTGCCGCCACTCGTTCGATCAGGGAGCCGATCCAAGTGGTGGTGCGGGGGCATGCCCACTTATAACTCACTCGGAAGGCGAGTGTCTGGACATTCGGTCAACTTGATCCCTGGAAGCTTGGGTTGCCACGCGTCTGATCAGGGAGCCGATC
This sequence comes from Boesenbergia rotunda, assembly GCA_024364735.1. Taxonomy (NCBI): domain Eukaryota; kingdom Viridiplantae; phylum Streptophyta; class Magnoliopsida; order Zingiberales; family Zingiberaceae; genus Boesenbergia; species Boesenbergia rotunda. The sequence continues at coordinate 173,263 of JAGFNQ010008993.1, read as the reverse complement.
CAAGCGGTGGTGTGGGGGCATGCCCACTTATAACTCGCTCGAAAGGCGAGAGTCTGGACACTCGGTCGACTTGATCCCTGGGAGCGTGGGCCGCCACACGTCTGATCAGGTTGTCGATCCAAGTGGTGGCGTGGCGGCATGCCCACTTATAACTCACTCGGAAGGCGAGAGTCTGGAGTGCCAACGCATTGGGTGATGATCTCGACTTTTCGTTAATATTACAGAGTTATGGAAAACAGCCGACTCATAGAACCTCACTATGGCTCTCTGTAAGGCTGGAGATGAATGACACTCCAGGGTCGATCCAACTTCTTCCCTTGCTCGTTCTCCAAGTAGTATGCTCCGGACGCCAGCTTTTGGATTACCTTGAAAGGTCCTCCCCATTGGGATTCCAGCTTGCTAACGTCGTCAACCGGTTTTACCCTCTTCCAGACAAGATCGCCGACCTGGAATGTCTTTGTCAACATCTTTCGATCATATCTTTGCTTCATCCTTTGGCGATAAGCGAACATCCGAGTGGCGACCTTTTCCCGAATTTATTCCACTAGGTCCAACTATAAACGGCTTCTTTCCGAGTTCTCTTCATCATATGCTTTTCGCCGATCGGACTCACATCCAACTTTAACGGGTACCACAACCTCACTTCCATAGACCAGCTGGAATTGGGTGTGGCATGTAGTTTCTCTGGGTGTGGTCCGTTAAGCCCACAAAACGCTTGACAACCCGTCGACCCAGGTGTCCCCCGCATGGTCCAGCTTAGTCTTCAAGCCTCTCAGGATTTCCCGATTGGTCACTTCTACCTGCCCGTTGCTTTGGGGATACACCACAGATGTAAAGGCTTGCTAAATGCCATAAGTCGAGCACCATTCTTGGATTTTCCTGCTTTGCAATTGTCTTCCATTGCCCGAGAAGAGCTTATGAGGAATTCCGTATCGGCACAAAATGTTCTACCACAGGAACTTGGTAACAGCCTGCTTGATTATGCACGCCAGGACTTCGACTTCTATCCATTTAGAGAAGTAGTCCACAACCACTAATAAGAACCTTTTCTGAGCTGGAGCGGTAGAAAAAGGGTCCACTATGTCCATACCCCACTAGTCGAACGGACAAAAGACCACTGATGCCTTTATCATCTCGACCGGCCGGTGGGGGAGATTATGATGCTTCTGACATGATATGCAAGTGGAGACGAGTCGGTCGGCATCCTTCTGTAGGGTCGGCCAATAATACCCTGAGAGCAACGCTTTCCGAACCACAGCTCTTGTTGGGACCGGGTGCATGTTGACAAGGATACGGGTTCGTAAATTTTAAAATATTTACGTGCAGCGGAAGAATTAGCATAAATAATTTCTCAAATTATTTTAACCACGTATCTAGCATGCAACCTTATGATGTGTGGACATGATCATAAATTAAAATTTTTGCAGAAAAAGTAAACTAATTTACTTCGCACCTCGCGTAACTCGAAGAAAGGGACGAGATCCAACCATAGCGTCCCTTGGAAGCTTCGCCTCTATTCGCGTCCACGCCGAGTTCTCTTCGGGATGACTTCACAAAGCCACGAGTTTTGTGCCGATGAGAACTACTATATTCTCCAAAGGCACAACTAGAATATCAAGAGAGAGAGATGGAAACTAACCACCAAGTAACGGAATCACGATTCCGTGGAAGGAAGGAGTTGCGTCCCGCTTCTTCTTCTTCTTTGGCACCTTCTTGGTGGAGGAGGCTCACGACTAGGGGAGGTGGCGCCGGCCCTAGGGGAGGAAGTGGGCGCCGGCCCTAGAGGGAGAGGGTGGGCGCCGGCCATAGAGAGAGAGAGAGGGAGAGAATAAGAGAGAGAGAGAGAGAGCTTCTTAATCTCTTGATTAATTGGAATTCAAGGCTTGCCTTTGGTTCCTTTATATAGTCGCCTCTCCATTGCCTAGTCTCCCTTTTAACGGAATTAACGGAATAAATTTTCATAAGAAATTTATCTTATAAATTTTCTTATGAATTATTCCGTTATGCCAAGTTTTATTATAACTAACTTTATAATAAAACAAATACATCTCTCCTTTTAATTATGGAATAAAATTTGTATAAATTTTTCTTATCATGGAAAAATCAATTCATAATTGATTTTATAAATTAAAATTAAACCAATTCATGGTTCATTTTAATTTCCATAAAAAGAATAAATTTCCACAATTTTCTTTATATAAATTTCTTTATATAAATCTCTTTATATATAAATTAATTTATTTATCCATAATTTTATAAAACAAATCGCGCTTGATTTATTTTATAATTTAAACCAAATAAATTGGTTTCCCTCCATGTGCTGGCCGGCCAAACCAAAGAGGGTGGGCACCCTCTTTGGTCGGCCACACCAAGCCATCTCCTTCGCGAATTAAACTCATTTAATTCGCCCAATAAGCCTTCAAAAGACTTAACCATTTTAAGTTTCCGATGCACCTCTGATAAATTCAGATTCGACTTATTTCTCTTGATTGGAAAATTCAATTTTCAACTCGTTTTAAATCCCTCGGATTACTCGTAGTATGTGTGACTAAATAGGCTTTCGATTTATGTTGGCCGTCTATAATTAACCAATTATAGAACGATCATGAGTGGCACCTAGTAGTACATCATGACCCCCAATTAATCGAAAGATCAACGGTTGACCTCAGAAATAATTCTGAAACCCTTCAGCAGCTCTAATGAATCGTGCCTCATTCCCTTCACCATCTTATACCCACTTGGTTCAGGACACGGTCTATGTGTGTCAGTCCCCACTAGGCTGACTATGTTACACCTAGCCCAAGTAATGTCTTTCTCGTCCAATGGATTCTAATTACTCTCATGTTTCCTAGAGATTCATACTCGGAACATGTTATGCTCTGGCCAGAGGCTTCGAGTAACAATCCAACGATAGGCCTTGGGTATACATCTCCTCGCAAGGAGTGGTGAATCCTTTGTAGGCTGTTCAAACATCTTCGGGCACTTCGGCTTATACCCAACCATCCTGGGTCCACACCTCCTTAGAGATGCTTGCTTAGGATGTCAAAGTATAAGTCTCCATGACCAAGATGACTTGAACACCGCAAGTCAAAGGAACATCGCACTTAAGCTGCAGCAAGAACTTCATTGACATATCTATATGTAGATTACCATATGAAGTTTTACAGCCAGTCACTCCAATGAACTAGTTCCCTTAACTAGCATCCATGTTTATCTCCGGACATCCCAATGTCACCAGCCAGTGAGAATCAGCTGATTAGAGAATAACCTATGCTAGTCTCAATAGAATTGATAGTGTCCGTATTTATCAATTCATCGACTAGGGACAATTTCAATACTTCACAATTGCACATGTAGAGATAATCACTAGTTGTGAATTCATCACAAATTCTCTCATGCTGTGAATTGTATTGTGGACATTCAGTAAATGAGTTTAAGATCCCAATCAAATACACAAATATGTATACTCAAATAGTGAATTTTCATTTATTAAAATAAATGTTTACAATCATAAGGCGATTGCCTTAGGACACTTCTCTCATATCACTAACAAACTCCCACTTGGCCTAATGTCAATCGCTACGGTATCCAATACCACAGGCTCTAACATGACCCTCAAACTTACTCTGAGGTAAGGCCTTAGTTAAAGGATCCGTTAAATTCATTTCAATGGGAATTTTCTCAATTTGTATATCATTCCTACTTATAATCTCTTTGATCAGATGATAGCGGCGAAACACATGTTTGGATCGCTGATGAGACCTTGGTTCTTTTGCTTGTGCAATAGCTCCATTGTTGTCGCAGTAAACCGGCACTGCTTCATCAATGGTTGGAACCACACCAAATTCGGAGACGAACTTCTTGATCCAGACTGCTTCCTTTGCTGCTTCCGAAGCTGCGATATATTCCGCTTCCGTGGTAGAATCCGCTATGGTGTCTTGTTTGGAACTCCTCCAACTTATTGCGCCTCCATTCAAAGTAAATACGTATCCAGACTGAGATTTGGAGTCATCCTTATCTGTCTGGAAACTGACATCTGTATACCCACGTATTACCATATCTCCTTCTCCATATATGAGGAACATCTCCTTAGTTCTTCTTAAGTACTTAAGGATTGTCTTGACAGCCGCCCAATGATCCATTCCTGGATCCGACTGGTATCTGCTTGTGACGCTCAGAGCATACGATACATCGGGCCTTGTACATAACATAGCATACATGATAGATCTTATCGCGGATGCATAGGGAATCTTATTCATGCAAATCCTCTCGTCTTCTGTGCGCGGACACATAGACTTTGAAAGGTTGATCCCATGCCTGATGGGAAGGTAACCTTTCTTGGATTCCGACATGCTAAACCTTTTTAGCACTCGGTCTATATATGTAGACTGCGAAAGACCAAGCAACCGTTTTGATCTATCTTTATAGATTCTAATCCCAAGGATATAGGTTGCTTCTCCCAGGTCTTTCATGGAGAAAGTTTTGGACAACCAAATTTTAACTGTCTGTAAGACTGATATATCGTTTCCTATAAGTAATATGTCATCGACATATAATACTAGAAATACGACTGCACTCCCACTAACCTTCTTGTACACACAAGGTTCGTCAGGATTTTGTGAGAAATCAAATTCTTTGATTGTCTCATCAAAACGGATGTTCCAGCTCCTGGATGCTTGCTTCAGTCCATATATGGATCGTCGAAGCTTACATACTTTGGTTTTATCAACCGATGTGAAACCTTCGGGTTGTATCATGTATACATCCTCAAGCAGGTTTCCATTAAGGAAAGCTGTTTTCACATCCATTTGCCATATCTCATAATCATAATGAGCTGCTATGGCTAGGAGCATCCGAATGGATTTAAGCATAGCTACTGGCGAATAGGTTTCGTCATAATCAATTCCTTATTTCTGATGATATCCTTTTGCCACTAGTCTAGCCTTAAAGGTAACAACATTACCTTCCATGTCGGTTTTCTTCTTGAAAACCCACTTGCACCCTATGGGCTTAATCCCTTCAGGTGGGTTAACCAAGTCCCATACTTGATTTTCGTACATGGAATCCATTTCCGACTTCATGGCTTCAAGCCATTTGTCCCTTTCTAAACTTTTCAGAACATCTTCATAACTGATAGGTTCGTCATTGCTTATGAGTAACACGTCGTTCGATTCACTTATGAGAAATCCGTATCTCTCTGGAATATTGTGTGTCCTATCAGACCTACGAAGAGGTGGTGTTGTTTTAGGTTCAACTGATAGCTCATCATCATGAGTTCTCGGTTGTGGATCTAGACTAGGTGTCTCTGTGATGTCTATTGGAGTTCCTTAAACTTCATCAAGTTCAATGTCACTCCCGCTGTTTTCTTGTAAAAGAAATTCTTTTTCCAGAAATACAGCATGCCTTGAAACAAACACCTTTTGTTCCAAGGGATGATAGAATTGGTAACCCTTCGTTTCCTTAGGATATCCAATAAATAGACATTTATCAGACTTAGCATCCAATTTGTCTGATACAGTCCGCTTCACATAAGCTGGACAACCCCATATCTTAAGGTGAGTTAAGTGAGGTTTCTTACTATTCCACCTCTCATATGGAGTAGTAGAGATTACCTTGGTCAGGACTCTGTTTAACAAGTAAACAGCTGTCTTAAGTGCATAGCCCCAAAAGGATTTTGGAAGAGTTGCATGATTCATCATGGATCTAACCATGTCCATCAAGGTTCGGTTACGCCTCTCAGATACACCATTATGCTGTGGTGTATACGGCGGAGTCCATTGAGACAATATCCCATTGTCCCTAAGATAATCTTGAAACTCTTGACTTAAGTATTCACCACCCCGATCGGATCGAAGTATCTTAATACTTTTGCCAAGCTGTTTCTCTACTTCATTTCTGAACTCTTTGAATTTCTCAAAAGCTTCAGATTTGTGTTTCATCAAGAACACATACCCAAATCGTGAGTGATCATCGATAAAGGTGATGAAGTAGCTATAGCCTCCTTGTGCAAGAGTTGACATTGGTCCACATACATCAGTATGTATTAGACCAAGCAATTCTCCCACTGTATTACCTTTTCTGGAAAAGGGTAATGTGGTCATCTTGCCTTTTAAGCATGATTCGCATGTATCAAATGAACCGGGTTCAAATGATTCCAAAATTCCACATCGGTGTAATTTGGTCATGCATTTCTTACTTACATGGCCAAGACGACAATGCCACGTGTAGGAGTCTATTCGATTATCTATTCGAGCACGTTTGTTGCTAACTTCGATATTGAAAACGTCACCGGATAAATCTAACGTGTAGATACCATTGCACAAAGTCTCATTCCCATAAAGAACGACATTTAAAGTTATGTAACAACAATTGTTACTAAAAGTTAAATGATAACCCTTTTCATTCAAACATGAAATAGATACAATGTTCTTTATTAACGAAGGAACGAAATAACAATTATCCAATTCTAAGACACGTCCAGTAGGGAGCTTTAGCAAATATGTTCCGATGGCAATAGCAGCAATCTTTGCTCCATTTCCAACTCGCAAATCCGCTTCTCCCTTGACGAGTCTTCTTCTATTCCTTAGCCCCAGTATGTCATTACATATATGTGAGCTACACCCAGTATCAAGTACCCAGGTATTTGAGGAAATAGAGTGGCATTCAATAACGAAGATGCCTGAAGAGGATGGGGCATCGGATGCCTTCTTCTTCAAGGACTTAAGATAAACCTTGCAGTTTCTTCGCCAGTGACTCTCCTTGCCACAGTGATGGCGAGTGCCTTTTGGGGTCTTTTCAGTCTTTTTGGCCTTTTTCTTCTTTCCCTTATTTTGTTCTTTGGCCTTCCTCTTATAACCTTTCTTCGAGGAACCAACTAACAGTACCGTCTTCTGATCCTGCTTTACAGAAGGCTCAATAGTCTTCAGCAGGTTGAGCAATTCAGGAATGGTAGTCTCCAGCTTGTTCATTCGATAGTTCATCACAAATTGTGAATAACTTTTGGGCAAACAATGCAGAATTAAGTCAATACTTAGTTCATGATCCATTGCAAAACCGAGTGTGTTCAGTCGCTCAATGTACTCCAACATCTTTAACACAAACTGTGAGGCAGAAGTGCCTTCCTGCATCCTAGAGGTGAAGAGGAGTCTGGAGACTTCGAACCTTTCGGATCTCGCCTGCTCTTCAAACAACTCATGAAGATGGAAGATGATGGTATAAGTATCCATATGCTCATGCTGCTTTTGCAGCTCAGGTACCATAGAGGCTAGCATGATGCAACTCGCAAGTTCAGAATCGGTCACATGTTTCTGATAGGCCAATAACTGGTCTGGAGTTGCATTTTCTGGAGGACGGTTGGGAAGTTGATCTTCAAGGACATAAGCAAACTTCTCTGCCTTGAGGATTATCCTCAGGTTTCGAAGCCAGTCCATGAAGATAGGCCCAGTCAGTTTATTGGTGTCCAAGATGAAACGCAAATTCAGAGAAGACATGATCGAGTGATTAACCTAGAAATACAAATTGAGCTTATGTGAGAAGAATGATTAAAGAATATATCAACATACATAAATAAAATCCTATTTATTTTTCAAATTGAATAACCCTTTTTATCAATTCGGGAGATCGTAGGAATATCTCCAAATAGGTTGATATCCAACCATAGATAAGAACAACCATGGATGTGACCATCAAGTTATTCTTAGCTATGATGGTAGATAATTATACCGATCACACATCACATATATGTAACTATCACTTTATGCTATCAACTAATTGAATGTTTGCATAAATCATTGGGTTGTTAACTCATTAACAAGTATGCAACATTATACATAGCACCCAACTGCACCTCTCTTTACATCGACCTTGGCTGTGGCACAACAAATCGATGCTCCAAGCTTAAGGCTGACCCATTAATCAAGAAATAGTTTTAATATGGTTGGAGCTCATTCAACCGTTTAGTCAGGCTTGGATGTGTCCAACAACCAAAACTAAGGATTGACCTCTGACTCCAACTATAATATTCATAAACTAATTCCATGGTTTGAACATGTTGAGGTTCAAGCCGGGCATAGATGTGTCCATCAACCCAAACGAGAAACAAAACTCCGATTCTAACCATATTAATGGAAGGTGTTGGCCTTAATATTTTGTAAGGGGTTTTGGGTCTCATCCTTTCTTTTCTAAGCACATTCATGACATATAAATATGTCATGACTAACGATTTCCTTAATAAAGTATGTATGTGACTTAATTTATCAAGTCTCATTAATGGAATTAAGAACCGGATTTCCTAATTCTTATTTCATACTTTATTCAAGGAATTGTTTTGGGAAACAATTTCCTAAATTGTCATAATCAATTTCGGAAATAATATGTTTAAGACTTTTGATTTCTCTAAATCAAATCTTATTAAATTAAGATAGAGATTCCCTTAATTCAACCACATATTATTTTCATGAAAATCTCCTTTAAAAAACTCTATAGGAAACCATTTTCCTAATTAATTTGGGAGACAACAATATGTTAGAGCATCACCTCTTAAATCAAATTTCCAAAATTTGATCACATATTTTTATTCATGGATTAATTAATTACAACAAATTATTTTCTAAGGGTGGCTCCCCGAGGCTCAGATACCCAAAGAAAAGAAATTTGTCGTAAATCCAATTTGGTCCGCTCCCCGAGGCGTAACCAAATTAAACATGACAATTTTATTCAAAATTAGAAATTAAATTACAACAAATAACTTTAAATTGGACGGCTCCCCGAGGCTCAATCCAAAATAAAGAATTTTGTTAATAATTTAAAACCAATTCGAATTTAATTGTCAATTAATGATCCATAAATTTGTCTAGACTTTCTTGAAAGAAAGTGCCCAAAATTGCGAGATTTCATAATAGGTTTTCAGAATAATTGTAAGATTCTGGTACAAGGAAAACTTACATATTTCCAAAATTAGAAAATTTTCAAAATAGGAAATTTCCAAAATTGGAATGTTTCCAAAGATGGGAAGTTTTCACAATTATCATAAAATTTCAGAAACTAGGATATTTCAAAAGTTTGCGAAATTTCATGAGAATTTTCAAACTTTGAAATTCCTAAATCTAAAATTTATCATAATTGGAAAGTTTCCATAATTGGAAAATTTTCCAAAATTAAGATCATGACAAAGTTTTCCGCAAAACAATTATATTATTATGTCGAACACTAACCGGCTCTGATACCACTGTTGGGACCGGGTGCATGTTGACAAGGATACGAGTTCGTAAATTTTAAAATATTTACGTGCAGCGGAAGAATTAGCATAAATAATTTCTCAAATTATTTTAACCACGTATCTAGCATGCAACCTTATGATGTGTGGACATGATCATAAATTAAAATTTTTGCAGAAAAAGTAAACTAATTTACTTCGTACCTCGCGTAACTCGAAGAAAGGGACGAGATCCAACCGTAGCGTCCCTTGGAAGCTTCGCCTCTATTCGCGTCCACGCCGAGTTCTCTTCGGGATGACTTCACAAAACTACGAGTTTTGTGCCGACGAGAACTACTAGATTCTCCAAAGGTACAACTAGAATATCAAGAGAGAGAGATGGAATCTAACCACCAAGTAACGGAATCACAATTCCGTGGAAGGAAGGAGTTGCGTCCCGCTTCTTCTTCTTCTTTGGCACCTTCTTGGTGGAGGAGGCTCACGGCTAGGGGAGGTGGCGCCGGCCCTAGGAGAGGAAGTGGGCGCCGGCCCTAGAGGGAGAGGGTGGGCGCCGGCCATAGAGAGAGAGAGAGGGAGAGAATAAGAGAGAGAGAGAGAGCTTCTTAATCTCTTGATTAATTGGAATTCAAGGCTTGCCTTTGGTTCCTTTATATAGTCGCTTCTCCATTGCCTAGTCTCCCTTTTAACGGAATTAACGGAATAAATTTTCATAAGACATTTATCTTATAAATTTTCTTATGAATTATTCCGTTATGCCAAGTTTTATTATAACTAACTTTATAATAAAACAAATACATCTCTCCTTTTAATTATGGAATAAAATTTGTATAAATTTTTTTTATCATGGAAAAATCAATTCATAATTGATTTTATAAATTAAAATTAAACCAATTCATGGTTCATTTTAATTTCCATAAAAAGAATAAATTTCCACAATTTTCTTTATATAAATTTCTTTATATAAATCTCTTTATATAATTAATTTATTTATCCATAATTTTATAAACAAATCGCGCTTGATTTATTTTATAATTTAAACCAAATAAATTGGTTTCCCTCCATGTGGTGGCCGGCCACACCATGCCATCTCCCTTGCGAATTAAACTCATTTAATTCGCCCAATAAGCCTTCAAAAGACTTAGCCATTTTAAGTTTCCGATGCACCTCTGATAAATTCAGATTCGACTTATTTCTCTTGATTGAAAAATCCAATTTTCAACTCGTTTTAAATCCCTCGGATTACTCGTAGTGTGTGTGACTAAATAGGCTTTCGATTTATGTTGGCCGTCTATAATTAACCAATTATAGAACGATCACGAGTGACACCTAGTAGTACATCATGACCCCTAATTAATCGAAAGATCAACGGTTGACCTCAGAAATAATTCTGAAACCCTTCAGCAGCTCTAATGAATCGTGCCTCATTCCCTTCACCATCTTATACCCACTTGGTTCAGGACACGGTCTATGTGTGTCAGTCCCCACTAGGCTGACTACGTCACACCTAGCCCAAGTAATGTCTTTCTCGTCCAATGGATTCTAATTACTCTCATGTTTCCTAGAGATTCATACTCGGAACATGTTATGCTCTGGCCAGAGGCTTCGAGTAACAATCCAACGATAGGCCTTGGGTATACATCTCCTCGCAAGGAGTGGTGAATCCTTTGTAGGCTGTTCAAACATCTTCGGGCACTTCGGCTTATACCCAACCATCCTGGGTCCACACCTCCTTAGAGATGCTTGCTTAAGATGTCAAAGTATAAGTCTCCATGACCAAGATGACTTGAACACCGCAAGTCAAAGGAACATCGCACTTAAGCTGCAGCAAGAACTTCATTGACATATCTATATGTAGATTACCATATGAAGTTTTACAGCCAGTCACTCCAATGAACTAGTTCCCTTAACTAGCATCCATGTTTATCTCCGGACATCCCAATGTCGCCAGCCAGTGAGAATCAGCTGATTAGAGAATAACCCATGCTAGTCTCAACAGAATTGATAGTGTCCGTATTTATCAATTCATCGACTAGGGACAATTTCAATACTTCACAATTTCATATGTAGAGATAATCACTAGTTGTGAATTCATCACAAATTCTCTCATGCTGTGAATTGTATTGTGGACATTCAGTAAATGAGTTTAAGATCCCAATCAAATACACAAATATGTATATTCAAATAGTGAATTTTCATTTATTAAAATAAATGTTTACAATCATAAGGCGATTGTCTTAGGACACTTCTCTCATATCACTAACAGCTCTGGCTCCAGCATGACTTCCACAAGTCCCCATATGTATCTCTTTTAACAAGTACTCGACATCCTCTTCACCCAAACACTTAAGTAGCGATCCGGCAAAGACCCTCTTGTACAGTGCATCCCTCGACCAAGGAATATTGGACCGCTCGTTTTCTTAAAAGTTGAGTCTCCTACCGGTCAGCCGAGAGTGTCTCGCTTGTCAGGTAGGCGATGAGCGGCACTCTCCAGTCCATCCCAAGCTCCAATTCGGCCTGTTGCTCTATGTGCATCACCATCATCGTCTGACTGCTTGGTTGGGGAAGCACCCAGAAGCCTATCGAGCTAGCCAACTTGGCTAACTCGTCCGCTCGTAGGTTACTCTCTCTCAGGATCTTCTGTAATTGAACCTCCTGGAACCCAACGTTTAACTTCTCATAGGTTTCCACGAATGCTTGTAACCGATCGCTATTGACCTCGAACCGACCGACGAGTTATTGAGTGGTGAACTGCGAGTCCGAGTATAACAATACTTGAGTGGCCCCTACATGCTTGGCAGCCTGTAACCCAGCGATGAGGGCTTCGTACTCGGCCTCGTTGTTGGTGGCTCAGTATTCCAGTCGGACGGACAGGTGCAACTGTTCTTCTTTTGGAGAGACCATCAAAATGCCAATACCACTGCCTTGCTGAGCTGACGACCCATCTACGTAGATTCGCCAAGCTCCTTCAGTTTCCTCTGAATGTAGCTCACTTAGAAAATCAGCTAAGGCTTGCGCTTTGATGGCCGACCGAGTTTGATACTGAATGTCGTACTCACTTAGCTCGGTTGCCCATTTAATCAATCGCCCTGACGCTTCTGGATTCGACACCACCCGACCCAGACTGTTGTTGGTCAAGACCACTATCGAGTGTGCTAAGAAATATGGTCGAAGTCGCCGAGCAGCTAACAACAGAACATAAGCTAACGTTTCAAGTGTCGTATATCGACACTCGACACCCTTTAATAAATGAGCGAAGAAATACACATGCTGCTGTTCCGACCCTTCTTGCTGAACAAACACCACACTGACCGACTCTGATGAGGCCGCCAAATAGACATTCAAGACTTCTCCTGCCTCTGGTTTGGCCAAGACTAGGAGCTCGGCTAGATAGGCCTCCGTGCTACATAGGAGTCATGCTAGAGAACAAAACCCTGTGATGTACCCCATATTTTGTAAGTATATCTGTTCCAACTTCAATTGTGCAGGCAAAGTCCAACTCTGATATATTTATGGAGATGCTGAGAAATAGATCCCAATACTAGTTTCCCTAGGAGCTTTTTTAATACAAACCTTTGAAAATTATGAAATTAAGTGCAATGGGATGCTACAAGAATTAATGTTCTCATCTGAAGCATGACCCTCGTTAAAGTATCACAAGATATAATCATTGTTATATATATTTTTTAATTTGTTGTTATGCTATTTTAATTCAATTTTTATAATTATTGTACACATATATTTGGGTCTAAGCAAGCTAAGTGGATAGAATTATAGAATTGTGTTGAAATGTACCATGTATCAGCACATGGTACCAAAAGAACTTTTCATTCTAGTTGAAGACTGAAACTGAATGATGTAATGATAACCTTACTTGTAATATTAAACTTTCTTAAGCAATCAAATAGAAAGGGTATATGTGTACAATTAAATTTAAATAATCATATTGTTATCTGCAATATTGAAAGGAAGCTTTGGCCCAATAGTAAAGTTGTTGTCCGACCTAGAGTTCACGAGTTTGAGTTTTGAAAACAATCTCTTACAAAATAAGATCTCACATTGACGGGAACTTTGTGCACGCTATCTGCACATGGTCCATTTGTTTGAGATATAATAGAAACAAATTAAACATTAAACTTAGTTTCACAATCAATAAATTATGTGAATACTAATTTCGTCTTATGAGGGCACACACTAATGTCCTTTTTTTTTTTTTGAACCACACTGGTCACCAACATACTTGCCAGTTGTAATCAATCTTTCTTCTTCCACATTTTTAATAGATGATTAGTTAATTTACAATTTAAAAACATCATGGTGTTTCTATGAATGTTCACCTAGCAATAGAAGCATTCAGTCTCTATGCTTGGAGCAATCAATTGCTATATAGATGCAACCGAGTTCTCATTTGTGGATGGACTGAATTTATTGGGCATGAAGAATCAAAAGCTGATCATCTCCTGACTCGGTAGTTTGACCCACTGCATCATATTGATTTGGACGTGCTTATAAAATTGATGACTCAAAAACTGGGCAATGATAAAATACTCTTTAAGTTAGTGATTACACTTCTTATTAGACGTAGTTGACTTGCTATGAGGTTTGTGTTCAATAACAAGTATCAGAATGTTTAAGAGTTTGACCTTTATTGTAAAAAATAAGAGTTGTTGTGCTGAAGGATGCATTGAACTAAATTTCATAGATCTTTATGGCCAGATGCCAAGTAGTCCGTCTTGAAATATACTGTGAATGATCATCTTTTTTTTCCCATTGCAGCATGAATCCTGAGCACAAGGAGTCTATTGAGAAATACACAGGACCTTCTCGATCTTCCTCCTGGAAGTGATTGCACATGCATTTCTTTACTCGGTAGATCTGTTGGGTCATTTCCGCAAACTGGTTTACACTTGGCTGAATACCCACAGATTACTAGTAAAAGAATCATTTTTGTTGCTGTTGCTCAGTGCCTATGCAGAATGTAAATTGAAGGTAAGCATCCTGAAATTCAGATACACCATTCTCTGATCTGACAATGAAACTCATACTTTGCTGATGCAGGTGTACAGCTCGTTGAGGGAGATTCTTCATGCTCTGCAATAACATGGTAACCATTGTACAGCACTAGGTTAGTCCATGCCATTTTTGTCAACAAGATTGTAAATAGAACACTTGTACAGAAGCTTCTCCATTGTTTATTTGCCACATTCTTTTCACTCTCATAATAACTAGGTTTGATCATCAATATGCCACAAACCTCATTGCTGGTGATTGTAAAATTTGCTTGTTAGTAATTCTTTCATAACCATTTATTATATTGTTACATCTGATTTTCCAGCATGGCTGTTATCCCCTCAAGGGTTATTTAGGAGACGTTTGGTTTACTCTATTTTCTATTTTTATTTTCCAGAAAATCGTAGGGGGCGTTTGGTATGCTTATTTTTCATTTTCATTTTCTATAGAAAATGTGATTTTCTGGAAAACGTGTTTGGTTTGTATTTTTCAGCCTTGTTTTCCAGAAAAAGATATAGCATTTTCTGGAAAACTAGAGAATGAAATAAAGTCATTTTTCAGAAAATAAAAAAATGTGATTTTCTGGAAAATAAAAAAAATGGAACAAACCAAACGCTCCCGTATTTTCTCATTTTCTAAAAAATGACTTTATTTTATTCTCTAGTTTTTCAGAAAATACTATATGTTTTTCTAAAAAATAAAACTGAAAAATATAAACCAAATATGTTTTTCACAAAATCGCATTCTCTACGAAAAATTAAAATGAAAAATAAGTAAACCAACACTCCCTTACTTTTCCCCATGTCAAATTTGACAACCAATTTTCCCAAACGTTTCCAGCATGGGTGCTATTCCTTGAAGGGCACTTGCCTTACCGGACGATTGATGTGGTCTCTTAAAAATTTTCCACTAGTTGTTAGGGTAAATCAGGAAGTACTCGCAGCGGATGATTTAAAAGTCCAGCGTTTTAGAGTTCACACCCTCATTTAAAGAAAAAATTTCAACAAAATATACCATAGTTGGGGATTGAATCGTAGATGTCTGAAATGATAATTAATTATCCTTCTATTATACCATAACCCCGTGGGCAGGGCACTTGCCTTACTGGGTTAGTGTTATAGTGGTAGAAGCAACTATTACAGCCTTTGTGCTGAGAGTGACAAAATTTAGGCATTGATGCTTGATACATAATATGAATTGCCAACCTTATATATGATTTGTACTTAAATTTTGAAGTGACTGTTTATCAATTTTAGCTAAAATTATTATATGAGATATTTTTATTCAAATGGTGATTTCGGGTAGATATATCATATATTCGGCCTAAGATATATTTGAGGTCGACTTGTTTTCCTTATCATGCACATCTATGTTCTCATCCTCATTGGTCTCTTACTCACAAAGGCACTTGTTTCCTTCCAAAGACATTTTCCTCAGGTGCGGCCTCATCCTCTAAACCTATTTCTTCAAGTAGCTATAGAGGCCTTCTTGTTTTTTCCTTTATAAAGGTCTCTTATTGTTCCTCTTGCACATTTTCTCGACGAACATCAACAACTAGAAGTTGCCTCAATAACACCTTATTGCGTCCCTCCCAAGCACAGCAGGGCAAAATTACATCCACAGTACTCAAACTATTGAGTCTGTCGAGTTCTCATGTTAAGAGATGCTCACGATATCAAATTTATCCGATGGGCGAACTGAGGGGAAAGTCATCCATCTCTAAGATTAGCTAGGCTCAAGGCTCATATATTTGGATTTTTTTAATAAATAAAACCTCATCTTCGTAGGCTAAATTATTATATAAATCCAAATTAGTCAAAATTGAAAAACAAAAGCATATACTAATTCTATGAGCCTTAAAGAATACAAAAATAGTTCATTATGAAATTTGACTAATTTAATCCCATGTATATATCATATATGAACCTTATAATACTCAAATAATTTAGTTTTCACGGGCATAATTGAGTTGGTATTTGAGTAATAGATTGGGGAATTTTCAGAGGAACAATCTTCAAAAAAATAATTTCTTAAAAAATAAAATTTATTTGGCCTAGAGATTTGGCGGCCACTATGATTTATTTCTTTAATTTCACTATGTAGGATAACTCTAAAGATAGGAGAATATAATATAAAGGTTACTTTTTATGGAGAGGCTTAGGTCTAACAAAAAAATGTTATGATTTTTTAAGGATAAATAAAATATCTATTTGTGAAATTTAGATAATTGTTTGCATAATTTTTTCTAAAACTTCTATCTAGATTTAAATTTTATAGATTTCATAAAAAGTACTTTATTTTATTTTCAAGATCCTCTGTAATTATTCTATGTTTTTCCACTGATTTTGAACGGTTTAAATTTATATAATAGTTTTTACTCAAACGGGTACATGAATCTAAATAACTAATAATAATAATAATAACACTATGTTTTTTTAGATTTTTGAGTTGTTTTATTTATTTCTTCATAAATTTTAAAAATTTGACAAAGAGCTATTTTATGTATTTTTTTTATTTTGTAAATTTCATTAAAAAATATTTTATTGTATCCCAAGATTCTTTCTAATTATTCTATATATTTTTTTCTAAATTTGAACCATTTAAATTTATATAATAGTTTTTATCCAAACAATTACAAGAATCTAAATAACTCAAAATAATAATAATAATAAAATTACTGTAACAAATTTTGGATCCAAAACTACAACGTATTTACTTTTTTTTGTTGGTTAAAATAACAGACACTAAAATATTAATCAAAATATAAACCTGAAGCAAAACTCTAAAAACCACAATTCATAAAACATTACGCGCGGTCTTGTTTATTTGAGGGAGGACGAAAATAAAGAAAAGATTTTCATACTTATTTTTTTATATTTATTTTGTAAAATATATATATGAATTATTAATTTTCTTTTATATACCGAATGGACATATAGATGTATGAATCCGTTTGTAAATAATTTTTAATCAATTTTTAATACGCTCAAATTGGACAAATAGAAATTTTTCTCCATCTCTTTTATAAAAGAAAAATGATATGTTCAGTAAAAAATCTTTAAAAAAAGTTCAACGAATGATGTGATATTTTACATGTAACGGTCCCTGACAGGTTCACCATATCCCCCATATTATAGTTTGATTAGGGACTGCGATCGGAAGTCGTCGATGGTATCTGAGTGATAATCGAACATGTGCATGTAAAATATCATATTATTCACTAAGCGTTTCATTGAAATTTTTCACTGAATAGATCAAAGCTCTTTATGAAATAGGTAACATCGAAGATTAGATGACAAATCTAGCTTTACATAAGGTAAATTGAAAAGTAATTAGTGTGGTTGACTAAGAAACTCAATATCATATGTTTATATATCTCATTTGAAAAAAAATTAATATAAAATATATGATAATTAAGATCTAATTTCGAATGGCCGCCAATTAACTTGTCATTCTTTCGCTGTATCAAAATCACGAGAGCCAAAATTGTTTCCCTCTCAACTCCACGTGTAAATGAATTTCACTCAATCTAACTTGCAATCAAAGCTCGTACATCAGCAAACAGTGAACCCATGCCACGACAGTCAATAACAGCTCGGCCGTAGGCACGAGGTCACCTTGTGTGGTTAATAGCTCGGCCGTACATGAATCGAATATTCACGAATAATTTTAATTTTAATTTTAATGTTGGATTTGATAAAAATTTATTTATATTCGTTTAATATATATATAGTCACTAAATAAAAAATTTGAATAATTCATTAAATTAAACTTATTAAATTGCACACATATATATTTAGCTAGTTAATATTCATAAATAATATTTATGAATAATATTTATGAACAATATTCGTAAATCATATCTATAATAAAACTCATATCAATATAACTAAATTTGAATTAGAACTCGATGATTCAAGCTAATAAAAAAGAAATTAAGTCAATCTTAAATAAGTATTTTAATAACTTAGTACATTTTAAATTCAGTTTATTTTGACTTTACCTTATCAAATAAACTTAAATATTATAAAATTTAACTCGACTTAACTCATTTACCATCCTAATCGCCTGGTGTGACAATGGTCTAGGCACAACAATGCGAGGACACCTCACACGACCACGGTTGGCGACCCCAGTTGAGGCCACTGTTGTATGAGGGCAGTTCATTTGTCCCACTTTGCCCCTGCCCTACTCGTCGATAATAATCGACGAGTCGTCTAATCACCGATCGGACACCACTGGAGGTGGCGGCTGAGCCGCCGCCCTGAACAAAACTATATCCTGGAAGAACGGTGAATCGATCGGAATCGCTGTAATTGCGATCTCGACGGATTCACCGTCGAATCTGGCGAGATAGCAATTACAGCGATTCCGATCGGTTCACCGTTCGTTCACGATATCATTTGATTTAGTACGACCATCAAAAACCATCGATCATGTCCGATCGACGATCAGACGATTCATTGACCGTCGCCGACGAGTACGAGATAGGCGGGACAGGGACAGAGGATCCGGTCTGCTGTTATATATATATTTCTCATTCTTTCTTTGAGATTTTTTCCCCTAACTTTTTTCATATATATTTTTTTTCATAATAGAATTTTTTCCTCTCCAGTCTCCATTCCATCTTCCAAAGTAAAAAATAGAGTTAATACATTGCTCAAATCGTTAAGGTGTCATTTTTGTAAATTGTAGAGCGTAGTCTCACCAACTCCCAGTGATGATAGAGACAATGAATTTGGGACAATGAATAGGACAGTGAATGACGTGGCAATTATTGTGTACATCTCCGATCGTCGATCGGACACTACCGACGGCCTTCGGCCGCCGCCCCGAACCAAACTATACCCTGGGGGGCACGGTGAACCCGTCGGGGATCGCCGCAATTGCGATCTCGCATCATTGACCGTCAATTTCGATAGGTTCACCGTTGCCGGCGATCCTGACGAGTTCACTGTCCTCCGAAGGTATAGTTTGATTCAGGATGATAATCAGAGGCCATCGGTGGTGTTCAATCGGCGATCGAACGTGCATACATTAATTACACGTCATTCACTGTCTCAGTCACTGTCTTAAATTCATTGTCCCAATCATTACTCCACCAACTCCCTACTAGAATCTCATCGCTGTTTGTTAAGAGTAGGTGAGTGACGAAACCAATACTAAATGGACGGTCATTCATTGTTTTAAATGGGCTGCTGAGTAGGTGACCGATTGACGTGGTTCAGTTCAGATAAGAACTTTTTTAAAATTGAACGAAGCATCGAACAAATAAAGCAAACCCTTCTTTATTTATTATATTCATATTTCATTTGTTTAAAATTGATCTAAAAATATCGTTATGAATATTTATCGATTTATTTTGGTCCATATAAAATTTTTATGAACGGAATCGATCACCAAAATTAATAGGCATAAGAAAACACAAAAAACCCTTTTTTATTATTATATTCATATTTCGTTTGTTTAATACTTCTCGTTTTCTATTAAATCGGTCGCATCGCTAAACCCAGCCTTGCAAGCTCTCCGCAATGGCCACGGCCTTCCGCTCTTCCTCCTCTAAAATCCTCCCTCTCCTCCTCCTCGCCGCCGTCTCCCTCACCGCCGTCGGCGCGACGGTGACCCACCTCCACTTCTTCTGGCACGACCTCGTGACCGCCCTAAACGCCACCGCCGTCACCGTCGTGCAGCCGGTCGACCCCTCCAGCGGCTTCGGCGCGACGGTGGTGATCGACGACGCGATGACGGAGGGGCCAGACCCCTCGTCGACGCCGGTCGGCCGGGCGCAGGGGTTCTACGTGGTGATCTCCCAGAACGCCTCCGACTCGGCTCTGCTCATGGCCATGAACCTGGCTCTGACCGCGCCCGAGTACAACGGGAGCACCATCTCCATTATGGGCCGTAACCCGGTGTTCCACCAACAGCGGGAGATGCCGGTGGTCGGCGGCACCGGCCAATTCCGGCAGGGCCGCGGCTACGCCCTGCTCAAGACCTACAGCTTCAACGCTACCACGGGGAACGCCGTCGTAGAGTACGATGTCTACGTCACGCATTAGAGGAGCTTTTGGATTAATTCTTCGATGTTGTAATACCATTTTACATTTATCTTTTATTTTCAAACAATATATCTCGAATTAATAAACTCAAATGAAGACTTGTCCATAACTATACCGATCAGATTAACTACTTTGACTACCAAATTCAAAAAAATTAACGTGTTAGGTTTGGGATGGAATTTGTTTTTTTTCCCCATCGAGAAATTAGGAACTGGTGGCAGGTAATTGTTGACCTGCTTTAGAATCAACCAACAGTCCACAGATGCTTTATGTCTTCTCACCTTTAAGTCTATCGAAAGTCATCATGCTGCACCACCGATTAGCAAGCCACAAGTCAATTATAATCACCAGTAAGATGCTGCTGTGATTTATTAGTAGAATTAGATGTTGTTCAAATATGTTAATTGGCTATGGCCCTTAGAAGTCAGCTCTGAGGGCCAGTTAGTTAGGGTGTCAACTTATCAACGTCAGTAAAGGAACCGGGGCGAAGGAAGGAGTGCGAGTCTTTTGACTTCGATAGCTACACACGTCGTGCTCCTTGTCGGCGACGTGTATATTGGCCGCCTAGCACGTGCATTTGCTGCCGACCATGTCAAGTCGCTCTGGCTTGTTCGTTACGGCTTCTGCAAGGTTATGCTTCGCAACAAGTTCGACCAGCCTGGCTATATAAATCTCATGCTGAGGACGAGATGGTCCCGTGCCTCTCACAATAACATTTTTTTAAATTTTTTTTAAGTTTCTGATTATATTAATAAGATTTTTTTTTAAATAATTAAAGGTTGAGTTGTAATATTATATAAAAAATTACATATACAGATAGGTAAGAAATGTGCATAGTAATTTTTTAGGATAATATTTTTCAATATAATCAAATTGGGCGCCCCTCGTTGCAATACGGGCGCCTGGTGCTTTTTGCAGTGAGGGGGCGCTTGGGTGCCTAAATTTGATGTGTAGGATATCATTGTACTGTATTATAAATATAGTGTAATGATACCTTGCACAGTAAATTTAGGTAGGGATGAATATTCGATTAAAATCGAATCGAATAAATTAAAAATCGAATAAATCGATATTTTTTAAAAAAATCGAACCGATCGAATTTCTTAATAAAAACCGAGAAAACCGAACCGATGAAATATCGGTCAATTCGGTTTTTAACCGAATTAACCGAAATTTTAAAATTTTATTTGATTTTAATAAAAAATAAAATTTTATTTAATTTCATTATATTTTTAAATAAAAAATAATTAAATTAATATTCTTATTCGGTTTAACCGAATTACAAAATTCAAAATCGAAAACCGAACCGAATTAACTGAAAACCGAACCGAATTAATTGAAAACCGAACCGAATTTTGAGAAAAAAATCGAAAACCGAATTAACTGAACCGAATTTCAAAATTCGATCGATTCGGTTCGATTAATTCGGTTTTTCCGAATTTTTGCTCACCCCTAAATTTAGGTGGCTAGCTTGAGCGCCTCTCACTACACTCGTGTGCTCATAGGGCGTCCAATGCTTTTTGCAATGAGGGGTGTCTAAGATGGACGCCCAATATATATATATATATATATATATATATATATATATATATATATATATATATATATATATTCTCCCCTGCGGACTGTCTCGTGCGGACCGCGTGCGCGATCACGGGGCCAGACCGATGAGGCCCTTGCCTGATCGGTCTGGCAGTGTAGTCCGTAGGAGATGTCCGCACATCACGGTCCGCAGGAAAACATTTGAGTATATATATATATATATATATATATATATATATATATATATATATATATATATATATATATATATGAGCAATGATAGGGACAGTGAATGGGATAGTAAATGACGCGACAATTATTGTGTATACGTCCGATCGTCGATCGGACACTACCGGCGGCCTTTGGCCGCCACCCGAACCAAACTATACCTTGGGGGGGCACGGTGAACCCGTCGGGGATCGCCGCAATTGCGATCTCGCATCATTGACCGTCGATTTCGATAGGTTCACCGTTGCCGGCGATCCTGACGAGTTCACCGTCCTTCGAAGATATAGTTTGATTCAGGACGATAATCAGAGGCCATCGGTGGTGTCCGATCGGCGATCGGACATGTACACATTAATTGTACGTCATTCACTGTCCCAAATTCACTGTCCCAATCATTACTCATATATATATAAATATATATATATATATATATATATATATATATATATATAATTAATATTCTGGATACCCTTCTAAAGGTGTCTATGATCGAGATCCGATCTACTCGGGACATCCAAGCAATTTTAACATTTTGAAATATCTCTTTTCTCTGTGTGCATGTATAATTTTTTTTCTTTCTTGCCTGCAAAGGTATTCTCTTTCCATGCAAAAGTTTTTTCTTTCTTGCATGCTCTAGGTTTTCTCTTTCCATGCAAAAGTTTTTTCTTTCTTGCATGCAATGTAGAGCTAATCAAGTGTGGAGTTTATCACATCAGCTCCAGTTATAGAGCTGATTTTTTCAAACCACTTCCATTTGTGGAACTGATTTAAGTGGAGCTAAAAAAATTAACTCCACTTATAAAGTTGATTTTTTCAAACCTCCACTTGTGTGGAGTTGTTTTGAAAAAACCAATGGAGCTGATTTGGGAAATCCACAAGTGGAGCTGGGTTTCCCAAATCAGCTCCACAAGTGGAGTTGAAAAAAACCAATTAAACTAGGTAGAGCTAGTTGGGAAAACATTAGTTTCATTAGATGGAGTTGGTTTGAAAAAATCAACTCTATTAGTAGAGCTAATTTGATCAACTCCACTTTTGATCAGCTTCACTTTGCATGCAGAAAAGAGTAAATCTTTGCATACAGGAAAGAGAAAATTTTTCCATACAGGAAATCCTTGGATACAGGAAAGAAAAAAGAGAGATTAAAAATGTTAAAGTTGCTTGCGTGTGCTGGCCAGATCGGATATTGCCCACAACCATAATCACCTTTATAATGGTGTGATAATATATATATATATGTGTGTGTGTGTGTGCGACGTGACTCGAGGCACCTTCCATCATAAGGCGCCTCCGGCGGTTTTTAAAAAAAATTATTTTTAAAAAAAATCAATATTTTTTTGATAAATCTTAAATACATATAATATACCCTATGAGTATTTAAATTCTTTTCGTTTGAATACTATAATCCAAAAGAAACGACTAAATCCTAGGAGAAAATCTTATTAACTTAAATTCACTATAACCCAACTCCTAAATCCTAAAATTTAAACGTTAAATATCTATAATATACCCCATGAGCATCTAGATTCTTTTCGTTTGAACACTAACCCAAAAGGGATGACTAAATCCTAGGAAAAAAATTTATTAGCTTAAACACAATATAATCCAACATCTAAATCTTAAAATTTTAAACTCTAAATATATCTAAAAAAATTTAGAAAATAAAAAATCTATTGTATGAAAAAAGAAGGCAACAAGAGGCACCTCCTAGAAGGCGCCTTTCATCAAGTCCGCACAAGTCTGCATATATATATATATATATATATATATATATATATATATATATATATATATATATAAAGCCGCAGACCTCTTGCCGTGGAACGATGCGGACTAGCCCTTACCAGGTCCGCATCACTTTTTTTTTTTCCTAAAATCAACTTATTAAATCTTCTACAAGTAAATCGGAGCTAATCACCCCCTCTAGCTCTCTTACTGGTCACAACACGGGGGACAATGTCATAGGGAGCTTCGTCACGTCAAAGGAGGGTGCGGCGAGAGTGGACTGGAAAACCTAGATTCGTGAGAGGACGAGGAGAGAGAGCACTTGTCTCATCGAGGGAGGGTGACTTTGAGAGAGGGTTCATCGCAACGAGGGAGGGAGGGTGCGATGAGGGAGGGATTCGGCGAGGAGAATTGCGAGGATGAGAGAGGGCTACGGATCCGGCAAGGACAATTACGAATGCTTCGGTAAGGAAAAGTTGATTTTAGGGTTTAAAAGGGATGACGGGATGTTAATAAGTTGATTTTAGGGAAAAAAAAAGTGATGCGGACCTGGTAAGGGCTAGTCCGCATCGTTCCGCGGCAAGAGGTATCCTAATGTCCATTCTAGGGATTAAACATGATTCCGTGATACTAAGGGATTAAACATGCTTCCTTGTTCTATGCACATGTGAGTAGTACTTAAACATTTCTCTATACTGCAATTAAATAAAGGGGCAATAGAAAAAAACTGAAACTTAAAGCTTTCTTACTTGAAGACGGCAAGGTTGATGCTGATGTGTGTGTGATGCTGGAGAATGGGAACTGCTCTGATACCACCTGTAGCGACCCGCCTTCTCTACTTCCGACGGATCGTTACTTTATCTACTTCTTGACTCTAATGCACGACTAAGAATGCCAGTGAGATCAGAAGCTTCTTAGGCCTGACAGGATATTACAGAAAATTTGTGGAGGACTTTTCCAGAATAGCCTCTCCACTCACAGCCCTGACCAGAAAGAATCAGAAGTTTGAGTGGTCAGATAAATGCGAGCACAGCTTCCTAGAACTGAAGAAAAGGTTGACTAGTGCTCCCATTCTGACTGTTCCAGAGAGCGACAAGGCCTTTGACATCTACAGTGATGCATCCAAGATGGGCCTTGGAGCTGTCCTCATGCAAGACGGTAAAGTAATAGCATATGCCTCCAGACAGCTCAAGGACTACGAGAAGAATTATCCTACGCACGACCTTGAGCTAGCAACTGTGGTCTTTGCACTGAAGCTCTGGAGACACTACCTGTATGGAGTGCAGTGCAGAATCTTCACAGACCATCAAAGTTTGAAGTACTTCTTCACTCAGAAGGACCTGAATATGAGGCAGCGTAGGTGGCTAGAGTTGGTCAAAGATTATGACTGTGAAATCCTCTACCACCCAGGTAAAGCTAATAAAGTGGCAGATGCACTGAGCAGAAAATCCTGTGCAGCACTGATGTCCCTATCATCACTGTCTCCACCACTTCAGAAAGAAATAAAAGATTTTGGAGTCGAGGTTATGGTTGGGCAATTTTCTGCATTGACCCTAGAGTCAACCCTGCTTAAAGATATACAAGAAAAGCAAGATCAAGACCCAGAGATCCAGAAGATCAAGCAGGGGATCCAAGAGGCAGAAAATTCAGAGTTTCGAGTATCAGACAGTGGCATCCTCTATTTTGGAGACCGCCTTTGCGTCCCCAATGATGAGGAACTAAGAAAGAATATTCTAGAAGAGGCCCACAGTACCCCATACTCTATGCATCCTGGTTCTACCAAGATGTACCAAGATTTAAAGAAGAGGTTCTGGTGGTCTGGACTCAAGCGAGACGTGGCCAGATATATCAGTACCTGCTTGACCTGCCAGAGGGTCAAAGCAGAACACCAGAGACCAGGGGGAGTTCTACAGCCACTTCCCATTCCAGAGTGGAAGTGGAAAGAAATATCCATGGACTTTATCACAGGTCTTCCAAGAACCACCCATGGACACGATGCAATTTGGGTGATAGTGGACAGATTGACCAAGTCTGCCCACTTTCTAGCCATCAAGGTGTCGCACTCAGTAGAGCATTTAGCACAGCTGTACGTGAAAGAAATAATCAGACTTCACGGAGTTCCGAAGTCGATCGTTTCTGACAGAGATGGGCGGTTCATCTCCCATTTTTGGAGGTGTGTTCAGGACGCCCTAGGCACCAGACTTCAGTTCAGCACAGCTTTCCATCCCCAGACAGATGGACAAACAGAGAGAGTAAATCAGATTTTAGAAGACATGCTCAGGGCTTGTGCGTTGGACTTTAAAGGTAGTTGGTGCAAATTTCTGTGCTTAGCTGAGTTTGCCTACAACAATAGCTATCAGGCCACCATCAGGATGGCACCTTATGAGGCATTGTATGGCAAGAAATGCAGATCACCCATATGTTGGCAAGAAGCTGGTGAGAAGAAAGAGATGGAGTCAGGACTAGGCAGCCAGACTGAGCTTATAGATGAGACCACTCAGGCTATCCAGACGATCCGCCAGAGGATTGAGACTGCCCAGAGTAGACAGAAAAGTTATGCTGACACACGCCGTAGACCACTTGAATTCCAAGTTGGAGATTTAGTATTTCTCAAGGTCGCTCCTATGAAGGGAGTGATGAGATTTGACAAAAAGGGCAAGCTAAGTCCTCGCTACATAGGACCCTACAAGATCATAAAGAGGGTTGGTAAGGTAGCATATGAGTTGGACTTACCAGAGGATATGTCAGTTATCCACAGTACATTTCATGTTTCTATGCTAAAGAAGTGTATTCACGACCCTAGCCAAGTGATTCAGCCTCAGTCAATACAGATCCAAGAAGATCTTAGCTATGAGAGTAGACCGACACAGATAGTGGACAAAGCAGTTACAAGACTAAGAAATAAAGAAGTGCCACTAGTGAAGGTCATCTGGCAGAATCAAAAGCATGAGGAGGCTACTTGGGAACGTGAGGATAGCATGAGAGAAAGATATCCAGAATTATTCTAAGTTCGAGGATGAACTTTTTATAAGGTATGGGGGATTGTAACGCCCCAAAATTTCCATTTTTAGTTCTTAAAGTCCTTAGAATTGTTTAAAAATGGTTTAGAAATATTCTAGATATTTTTAGGAATTTTTAGAATATTTTTATGGAATTTTCCGAGTCCGTTTAGTATTTTTCAAAAGGGAAAAACGTTTAAGGGCAGCAGGAGGTTCGAACCCGCGACCACCAGGAGGGCAGGCACGCACAAAACCGGCTGGGCTAGGGTATCAAGCACAACAAAAGGTGGAGAGAAATATATTTAAGATGTAGTTAGGTAAATTCGCCCCATAAGTATAAATAGATGATTAAAGAGAGAAACCTTATTTTTCTCTCAAAACCCTTCCTCCTCCTCGCCCAAACCCTCACGCCGACCCCTCTTCTCCCTCTCCTCTCTTGGACGACACCACACCAAGCCCTAGAGGGCCGGCCAAGACTCTTCTCCGAGAGATAATCCTATATTCGGGATCCCCGCGACAAGAGGAACGCGTAGGCGCGAAGAATTCTCCGAGATCTCAAGTTTCTCCCGAGCCCTAGGCGTCAATCTTGGTAGTAAGTCTAATATATCAAAGTAAGTACTGCTCACCTGCAGTAAGAGGCGGTTTTTCCACAAGAATTTCTCTTAAAAGTTTTTAAAAGAGATATTTCCTTTTTGTTTGAGTTTTTGCATGTTATCTTAGTTCATTATATGCTTATATATGTTTGATTAAGTACCCTATGTGAGTTTAGGGTCCAAGAAAAGCTATGAGAAAAGAAAAGAAAAGATAAAGATAAGAAAAGAAAAGGCCAAGGCCTTAAGAAATGCCCAAAAGTCAAGACTTAGGGATTTTAGCACGCGAGGTGCTCGAGAAAATGCCAAGGCATTTACAGATAAGAAAGAAAAGAAAGAAAAGCTATTTTATTTTCTAAGGCCAGTACCCGGCGTCCAAGGGCGTCGTTAAAGAAATCCAGGTGTCCAATTCCAAGGTCTTGGCCCTGGTAGACCAAGGTCTGCTCTATTAGGATTGGTGGCTCGCTACCCCAACCTTTTAGGGAACGCGCATGAGATGGTACTTACGTCTTCAGTGGATCCAAGTGATTATTATTTTCAAGTATATGCTTTAGCAAAGTTTTCTAAAGTTTAAAGAGTTTTCAAAAAGTTAGAGAATAGCTAAAGCTTCAAGTTGAGCCAAGAAAAGTAAATTGAGATTTATTAATGCTTGAGTATGCATGTTTTGAGTTATACATGTCCTTAGTTTTCTTGCAAGCATATAAGTATCTCATATGATTTTCATATTGATCAAGAAGCATGTTTGTACATTTCGAGATTTTGTGAGCTAGATAGTACTTACTAAGCTTTTTGCTTACTAGTTGCATTTCCTCTTACTGCAGATAAAGGTAAAGACAAGCAATTCTGAAGGAAGGCGACGAGGCGGTGCTGAGTAAAGTGTGTGTGGTGGCTGATTTTGGAGAGATCCTTGAGACGAGACAATTTAGTTATTTGAATTACAATGTTTTAGTTTATTCAATTTCAAGTTCTTGCTTTATGGAGTTTAGCGAACATTTAAGCTTTGGATAGTTTTACATGCTCAATTTCTTAGAGTAAAGATTCCATGTCATTTCATTTAGCATACATATCCTTATGATTGCATTGGATGAGTAGAAGTGTGAGTAGTTTGAAATATTGATACTTTGTTAGAGAAATAGATGCATGTGCCAAGATAGTATTAATTTCCCTTTGAATTAAGTTTTTATTGCTTAAGTATGTTTAGAAAAGTTGCTTTCTCATTTGATTATGCCTTAGGGATGTTTCAGAATTTTGTGTGATGAGTATCAATGGTTAGAAGTTAAGTTTGGTACAAACTCTAGCTTAAAGTCTATGTAGATTTTTCATAACTTGCTAAATTCCGCAAAAGTCCTAATTTCAAGTTTATGGATTCGTTTTGATTGGCTAAATTGTTTAGAAAACTGGTATAGAGTATAGAAATGGTGTTGTGTCTTGTTATGGCTTGAATCTATAAGTTTGGTGGCTTTTGGAAACTAAGTTTCGAATCTGAATTTTCAGATTTCAGGCGTACCAGTCGACTGGTACAGTACCAGTCGACTGATACCCGTAAGCTGAGTTGAGCGAGGCAAGTTTTAATAAGTATTTTCTTACGAGTTTTTGAGAAAGAAAGTGTGACATGGTATCATGCATGACTATTTAAGTTAGAATATCATTCTCAGATAGATTAAAAAGAAGAAAAAAAGTTCCGCATTCTTAGTCGTGCATTAGAGTCAAGAAGTAGATAAAGTAACGATCCGTCGGAAGTAGAGAAGGCGGGTCGCTACAAAGCTGGAGGCTTGCGTGCGCATCCGAGGGACTGTTGGATAGCAGAGATGATGAGCCGAGGGACGCGAACTTTGAGGCGTACGTGAAGGATGGTATGGAGGCATGCTAGAGGCTTGCGTGCGCATCTGAGGGACGAGGGCCGAAGATGAAAAGGGCGTGAAGGCAACAGTCAAGACTGCGGGTGAAGAGTCAACTGAGTTGTGAGGGTCTGAATATGTGTGGTTGTACTCAGGGGCTAAGCCGGGAGGGTTTGAGTGCGGAGAGAATTGTACTCGGGAGTGAAACCCTAGGCTTGGGTGTGTCCCAGTCGACTGCCCATGGGGCAGCCGACTGGTATGGGTTCGAACAGGCTGGCAGATTCGAACGTTGTGGTGTAACGGTCGAATCTGAGTGGGACCAGGTGACTGCCATTTTGGCAGTCGACTGGTAGTGGCTGTTTCAGATTCGAGCTCTATTTAAAGGGGCTCGTTTCCTACTATCTTTCTTGACGAAACTCGCTTGGGTAAAGTGAGTTAGTAGTCTACTGTGATCAGAGAGCGTCCGAAGTGTTGTGGCGAGGTTTCTCCACCCACAAGGAGCGACAGATTTAGCCGGAGGTTATCCGGGGGTTGATCCATCGACGGATTCTTGGATTAGTCACCCGTCCGGGGTGGATACCAAGTAAATCAGGTTGTTAGCATTGCTTTCTTATTGTATTTTACATATTATTGTTTTCGCTGCGCAATTAACAACATAGGTGAAGAGATCAAAACGAAAAAGTGCTATTCACCCCCCCCTTTAGCACGCCGAAGCGATCCATCAGTTGGTATCAGAGCGAAGGACCGCTCTTGATCGGACTAACCGCCGAGGGAGCACACGCTAGAGGAAGAGGAACGATGGAAGACAAACTTGGGGAAGATATAAACTCACCACCACCGTACGAGCATGAAGATTTTGAGTATTGGAAAGCTAGAATGAAGATGTGGCTCGGCATGGATTGGGAGTGCGTAATGGTGATAGAAGATCCATTTGAGACCCCTAAGGACAAGCATGGAAAGAAGCTCCGACCTAGGTATTTGATCAAAGAGCAACAAGAACAATCAAGGGCCAATGAGAAGGTAATCAATATTTTGCCTACTAATATTTTGGATGATGTAGGAAATTATAAAAATGTATATGAGTTATGGACAAAATTGGAAGAGATACATAAGAACCCGACATAAGAAGAGCCCAAAGAAATAAGCTCAAGTGTCCAAGAAGAACAAAGAGAAGAAGAATCATCAAGTGATGTAAAGGAATCAAGTGTAAAAGGATTCATCTCATTAGAAGAAAAAGAAGTATCAACATCAAGGGTTGAGGGGGAGGAGAGACCCTCACTCCCACAAGAGCAAGAAAAGACTTCCATCTCCACCAAAGCTAAATCAAAAGAGCACATCACATGCTTTGGCTGCAACAAAAAGGGACACTACAAGGACAAGTGCCCGAAAGGTAAAAAGGAGGTGCAATCTAAACCAATGTCAATTCCACTTAAGCCTAACATGAGGTGTAGGATTGGAGAAGCCCACGAGAAAAGAAAGAAAATCCGATGCTTTTCATGTGGAGATCTAGGGCACTACCATACAAAGTGTCCAAGGAGTAAGGAGCTCAAGAAGATGGAGCATTTAAGGAAATGGGAGAAAAAGGAAAAGAAAGAGAAGAGCTCATATCAAGGGAGAGCCCCAAGGGTAAGGGAGGTAACCTCTAACTCTACTTATGCTTCAAATTCTTCCATGAATGCTCAAAATGCTTGTATGAGTGATAGAATTGATAACAATTGCGTGCCCATGCGTGTTTTTGATTTTAAATATCATGATAGAAATAGAAACAATGTTGCATGCCAAAACACCAAAAATTCTATGATGTATGATAAACCTAGGAATTCTAGGACTAAGGACCAAGGCATAAACCCTAAGGAATGGAGAAGAGCGGGTAAACCTAGAAATGATCAAGTTAGATCTAATGACTCTAAGGTTAGGAAGTTAGAAATGAAAAATCAAGTTTTGAGAGCAAAACTTGATAAGTTAGAGAAAAACCTAGATAGAATCATTAGAGGGTCAAAGGGGGTAAGCGTGATGCAAAAAGATAAATCTCTCAGGAATGGTAGACCGAATTTAGGATACCCCCCTAAGAGGGCAAATGTTGATAAAATGTCATATTCAAAGGTGCCCTATAACTATGGAAGAAAGAAGGTCAGAAATGGCAAAGAAAAGTCATCTAAGGAAAAAAGGAAAGGAATTGACCAAGTATAAGGTCTATAGAGTTAAGAGAGTGAGAGTAGAAGGTCAAGAAGCACCGGAGGAGCACCGGCGTGGTCTTGCCTTTGTAGAAGAGTTGTCTGGGGAAATAACTAGGGCTAGGAGCTCAAGGGAGAGCTCTAGGAGCCAAAAAGGGATTCATGGTCAATGGATCTCAGGTGGTCTAATTCTAGGAGATTGAAGAGGACCATAGAGTGTGCCAAGAGGCATAAAAGGATAAGGTTAGTCTTAATCCTAGAGAATTGGCACACTAAAGGGAGAGTTATAGAGTAAAAGAAGGAAATTGAGATTTTAATTGAGAGAAATTGGTTTTGATGCCGAAATACCATATAACTTGCCGCTATGAATGGATTATGAACGAGTATGAAAAGAAGCATCAAGGTGAGGACCAAATTAGAACTTTTAAGAAAGGTTTCATGATACAATTTAGAGAATTTTGAAATTTATATCAGTCTTGGGATTCGGGATAGTTTTGATTGAAATTATATTTTTCCCAGGTAGATATAGGATCCACAAATCTTCTCACAAGATTTCAAAATTTTTGGGAATTTGTGGAATTATTAGTGCATTACTGAATTTCGCTTGAAAAGCAAAGTTGCAGATACCAGTCACCTGCCAAATGGCAGTTGACTGGGGTCAGAGTGTAAATACATTCTATGAGTTTTCCCAGTCGCCTGGCATCCTCCCAGTCGATTGGGACGCGGGGTTTATAAAAGAAAGGGTGCGTCGGGGAGAGCCAAACTCTAGGGTTTTGGCGATTTCCCCGGCGATCCTCTCCCGAGCTCCTCCTGTGTTCTTAGGTCTTTCTAAACCCTAAAGTCCCTGTCTAGGTCCTTCTCCAACCTCGATCTACCTCTAGGGTTTGTAAAACCTCTCCTTTTCAAGCCATAATCTCAAAATCAAATCATCATGAGAAGGATGAAGAGGTATTGGTGTTTAAGATTACTTTTCTTCATGTAAACCATGCTTTGGCACTAACATGATATTTTTTGCATGTTTTTTGATGTTTTTCCTTTTTGTGGGGTTGTCTTGGCATGCATGGATATGTATAATTCTTAGAATGACCTCTAAGAAACCTAGGGGTGAAGGTTCATCCCGACAAGGTCAGGAAGGGTCCAGGTTTAGGTCTCTGGAATGTAAGAAACGTTTTGAAGAAAATAAGTTCGTGGTAATGAACTGCAGATACCTAAACAAGGTCTTCTTTCAAGAGAAGTCGTCTCAATTAGCCGAGATGATCACTCATTTTCGACTGGATCAGCTGGTCTATTGCCAGCATGACATAGATATCGATTTGTGTACAGAGTTTTACGCAAATTTGACATGCATTAACTCAGATAACAATTTATATGAGTCTCGAGTGGCTGGTGTTCCTATTCCCTTCTCAGTCATGGGTCTAGTTGGATTCCTAGAGTGTAGAGCGTCAAACAATGGAGTCACTTACTTTCCCACTGTTGTCGAACCATTAGAGTTTCCTGGAGTCACCATTGACCAGATACATATGCACTATTTTAGGAGACACAGGAATGAGTCAGAGCGTCTTTTTGATGCCAAACCTATGAGACCATTTAGCCATGTATTGTATAAGATCGTTATCGAGTGCATCTTGCCTATTGTCACAAAGGGGAGGTCCAAGATCAGAATCTCACATTTGGTGATGATGTATGCTTTGGAGAGGAGGTTAGACATCGATGTCGCCTTACAGGTCTTTAGTGCCATTTGTCATTCTTCTCATAGTGTGAATGGGAAGATATATATGCACTTTTGTCACATCCTGATCGAGTTTTTACATTTACGTTTTGACATCCGTGTGGGTAGTGGTCAGGTCAGACACCCGTCAAAAGACTATGATCAGATTGGCACACGCCAATTGTCCTTGGCAGGTATTGAGTGCCGGCAGGGGGAGTGTGTTTGGCGACAGCGTCCGAAGGCTGCTAGCTCAGATGAGGAGCCAGGTGAGCTGGTCACACGTGCAGAGTTCACCCAGCTTCGATCCGATGCCCCACAGGCTTCAGGAGGAGGCTCACGTCATTCGTGAGGATATTCACGGACTTCGGCAGACGGAGCAGCGGCTTGAGACAAAAGTTGATAGGATTACTAGCCGCCAGGATGACATGTACGAGATAATGCAGCAGTGACATCTCACTTTTCAGGGTCCTCCTCCTCCAGGCGGTGACGATCACATATTTTTCTGATCAGATGGTGCAGTTGTTGGGAGTTTTCGGTGTTGAGAGTGGTATCATTAGTTAATGTATTATACCTCTCAAACACTTTCTATTCTGATGTTTGTATTCATTTGGATGACTTCAGGGCTTTGGCCTTAGATAGTCTTTTAGACCTTATGTCATGGCCATTTATGTATTACTCTATTTTATAGATTTATGACATATGACTTGCTTTATTATTTTTCTATTAGGTTATTAAAATTTTATCATGACTAGATGCTGTTTTGAAACTGCTTAAGTGCTAATTGATGTTTCTTGTATGATCTTTATATATGTGTGTTCATGATATGATTTGGAAATTTTATATTATTATACTATCTAATATGGTTTGGTTGGAAATCGAATAATGTTTTTATATATAGAAGAGATGATCATTTGAACTCAAGAGAAAAAGAGGGGGCGCTCTTGTTAAAATGGAAATATCTATATGAAAAAGGAAAGTTTAGGAATCATTCTAAATGGCAAATGGAGTTGATAGAAAGTGGCAAATATAGGATACCATGATTAAAATTCAATGTTGATACAAAGTTGACATTATTTGAGAATTTTTGAGTTTGTACCAAAAGTCAAGCACGGTTGATGTTTTTCATGAACCAAATTTTTCTAGGGTAGGGAATACATTAACAATCGTGTTTGCAAAGTTTCACATTTTTTCGGATTTTCTGAAATTTTTTATGCGTTTCTGAATTTCGGCTGGAAATTCTAAAAATGACGTATCAATCGACTGGTAGGCTCGTAGTCGACTGGGAGAGTGGACAGTGTGTATTTTGTGATTTCTAAGGGGCTTTTCAGAAATATAGTTGATTCCACTTAGCACCAGGCTAGGGTTGCATGGGGCAATCGTTTTGATGGTGTCAAAGGGGGAGAAATGTGTGTGTTAAGTTAGGTTAGGTCAAAATCTAACTTGGTGGGTTGTGACTTTAGAGTTAAGTTGGGAGAACTTAACTTAAGATTAGCAATAAGAATTGAAATCTGGGAGAAAGCATAGGTTAAGGAGGAGGTTGTCTCCTGCGTATTATGCTTTAATTTCAATTGCTTCTGCTATTATCATTGCTATATGTTTACCTAACTTAACATATTGCCACACATCAAAAAGGGGAAGATTGTTGGGGTAATCGACCCTGAGATGATCTGGAGGATCATGATATTTTGATGTGTGGGCGATATGGTTAAGTTCGGATTTTGTGTTGTTCTCATATGTGTACATGAGTGTGCAGGTGTACAGGTACACATGGACTTGATTGATATCTTCAGGTGAAGGATGACATGGAGGCAAGCTGGAGGCTTGTGTGCGCATCCGAGGGACTGTTGGATAGCAGAGATGATGAGCCGAGGGACGCGGACTTCGAGGCGTACGTGAAGGATGGCATGGAGGCAAGCTGGAGGCTTGCGTGCGCATCTGAGGGACGAGGGCCGAAGATGAAGAGGGCGTGAAGGCAACAGTCAAGACTACGGATGAAGAGTCAACTGAGTTGTGAGGGTCTGAGTATGTATGGTTGTACTCAGGGGCTAAGCCGGGAGGGTTTGAGTGCGGAGAGAATTGTACTCGGGAGTGAAACCCTAGGCTTGGGTGTGTCCGAGTCGACTGTCCATGGGGCAGTCGACTGGTATGGGCTGGAACAGGCTGGCAGATTCGAAAGTTGTGGTGTAACGGTCGAGTCTGAGTGGGACCAGGTGACTGCCATTTTGACAGTTGACTGGTAGCGGTTGTTTCAGATTCGAGCCCTATTTAAAGGGGCTCGTTTCCTACTATCTTTCTTGACGAATCTCACTTGGGTAAAGTGAGTTCTACTGTGATCAGAGAGCGTCCGAAGTGTTGTGGCGATGTTTCTCCACCCACAAGGAGCGACAGATCTAGCCGGAGGTTGTCCGAGGGTTGATCCACCGACGGATTCTTGGATTAGTCACCCGTCCGGGGTGGATACCAAGTAAATCAGGTTGTTAGTATTGCTTTCTTATTGTATTTTATATATTATTCTTTCCGCTGCGCAATTAACAACATAGGTGAAGAGATCAAAACGAAAAAGTGCTATTCACCCCCTCTAGCACGCCGAAGCGATCCATCATTATATACCCGACGCCTAGGGTTTCCTAATCGACATCGATTACCACGTCAGACTTAGCCATTGAACGACTATTTTTTAAAGCTTAATCGATTTTCCAATCGATAAAGAACAACCTTAATCGATTGTTGAATCGATTTAGCACCTTTCTGTGCTCTCGCGCAATACTACAGTAATCGATCGCCCAATCGATTACTAGACCTCTTAATCAATTGATCAATCAATTAAGAGAAGGCTGAATCGATTGCCCAATCGATTCAGCCACCTTCTATTCTCGCAACTTATTTCTCCTAATCGATTACCCAATCGATCCACACCTTTCTTAATCAATCAAGAAGGCTTCTGTTTGCGAGAAACCAAACTTAAATTGATTACCCAATCGATTGAGTCCAACCTTAACGTGTGTGCACAAGTCTAAGGTTCCCTTGCCTAACCTTGGTCAACCGTGACCTGTTAGGACTTCCCTACCAAGTGTCCGGTCAACCCCTTTGATCAACCTGGATTTCTCCTGCCTAGCTCCCAGCTAGGACTTAACCTGATTCCCAACCAGGTTTGTCTAACCCTCGAGTTAGGTCTAGTTTCTCGGTAGACTTCCACCTTGCCAGCGTGCGATCTCCTCGATCCACCTGAACTTCATCTAGTCCCACTAGGTCTTTTCCCATGCCAATGTGTGATCTCCCCGATTCACCTAGACTTCACTTAGTCCCACTAGGTGTGCCTAGTCCCTCTAGGTCTTTTCCCATGCCAACGTACGATTTATCCGATCCACCTGGACTTCACCTAGTCCCACTAGGTATGCTTAGTCCCTCTAGGTCTTTTCCTAATCAAGTCTCCAGTCAACCTTGACCCACTTGACTCGCACGATATTCAAACATCATGCGATATTCAAACATCATTATCAAACATCGAAACATCCAACCTTAAGCTTACCAAGCTTACCAGACAAAGCTCACCTGAGCCTAATCAAACTAAGTCAATCCTGACCTAACAAAGATTGCACCAACACCCCGCCACGCCCTCCCTCGAGCCTCCCTCACTTGCCACAACGAAGCTAGGGTTTCCCCGTGCTTCCCTCCCTCGCCACGACAAAGCTCCCTTAAACATGAATTTCAAGTAGTAAAAACTTTTAAATGACAAAACTAGCTGAATTTTCATCTATAAGTTCTCTCTCTGAATTTAAACTTAGAGATCGAAAAGTTGCTTCTACTGTTGATTTTCCCCGCCACACCCTCCCTTGTCGCGACCAAGCTCCCTTGCCGATAAACACTCATGCTTTTTCATGTTTTTGGTTAATCATGCATGTT
Organism: Boesenbergia rotunda; assembly: GCA_024364735.1. Lineage (NCBI taxonomy): Eukaryota > Viridiplantae > Streptophyta > Magnoliopsida > Zingiberales > Zingiberaceae > Boesenbergia > Boesenbergia rotunda. Next base: position 136,282 of record JAGFNQ010008993.1, on the reverse strand, counting down.
TTGGTTATGTGTTATAATGTATTCGTACGTGTTTTTTTTTTCTGTTAATCATTTTTAGAAATTGGTCTATTGCAACATGATTACTCGGCTTTTTATGTTGTTTTGGATCTGTGTTATATCGGTAGCTATGATGGTTCTGTTGTTTTCGATCTGTGTTTTAGCTGGATTGTATTTTTTTCTATTTCAAATTTCAATTCTATATATGAATGTTGATTTTTTTTTATAAATTATCTCAGTTTTCTTTTGAGTTGCAAATCTGATTTGAGCCTTTTTTTTTTAATATCAATTAAGTTTAAGTTTAGCGTCTCTGCCAAGCTACTTGCAATTTTGAATTTATAAGAACTAAGGTGTAATTTTTATTTATTTATCTACTTATCTATCGTAGAATATAACGTAAGAGTGATGATAGGAAGAGTGAATTTGGAAGAGTGAATGGGAGAGTGAATGACGTGACAGTTATTGTATACACGTCCGATCGACGATCGAACACCACCGGCGGCCTTTGGCCGTCGCCCCGAACCAAACTATACCCTGGGGGGCACGGTGAACCCGTCGGGAATCGCCACAATTACGATCTCGCATCATTAACCGTCGATTTCGATGGGTTCACCGTTGCCGGCGATCCTGACTAGTTCACCGTCCTCCCAAAGTATAGTTTGATTCGGGACGACAATCAGAGGCCGCCGATGGTGTCCGATCGTCGATCGAACATGTACACATTAGTTGGACGTCATTCACTCTCCCATTCACTCTCCCAAATTCACTCTACCAATCATTACTCTATAACGTAACATTCCTCAAAAATAAAAAAATAAAATTGATGATAAAGAAATAGAATTGATGATAAAGAATTCATTTCCCGAGTTGTAATTGATTGAAAGTCAAAAATTAAGATGGAATTTTTACCACTAGAGGAGGTATATTCGTTCTATAACTAATATATACGAGAAGTCGAATTTAATTGAAAGACATATACAAGTAAGAAAAATAAGATGATTGAAGTGAAAATCAATATTGTATGCTTTAAAGAAAGACATACATATCTAATACAGTGAAATAAATATGTAAAAACTGATTAGTTGACAAGGAAAAAAAACGTGATGCAATTAGAATGAATTATAAGTTTAATATCGCACTTGTTAAGACATAGACGAGACCTAATTGGATTGTCAGTAATTTCATAGAAACTAATAATCATTCACTTCTATCAAAGTGCATTTGCGATTCTCACAGCGTTATATTTCGATAATAAAAAATCATTGACTAAATAGTTTTCATAGGCTAATATATCAATTTATCAATAAATACAATTATTAAGGATAGAATATAGAGAAGCTGAGGGGTAGGTTATAAAAAAAATATTGAAAATTTTGAGAAAACCCTAAGCGATAAACAAAATGGCAAAAAATTAACAAGAGCAAGAAATGTGACGAAGAAGACAAGAAGAACCTGATGACCGAAAGAAGTTTTTAGGTCATCCCAAACTCTCACCTGGGGTTGAGCGGAGGAGAATGAAGAGGAAGAAGAGCAGCAATCAAAGAAGACGATATCCTTGAGATGCGGGAGCGGATCGAAGGGAGGGAGGCTCGGCGCAGCAAGGGTTGATGTCGCGAGGAGCTACGTCGTGGCCAGGAAGGGTGTGGCGAGAGGGCTGAAAAACCTAGGGCTTCGGCGAGGAGAATGACACGAGGAAGGAAAACTTGGTTTTATGTAAGTAAAAGTGGAAAAAAGGAATGGTGTGGATGAGAACAAATTGTATTTTGAAAAAAAAAAAAAAAATGTGACACATAGTTGCCGCGAGGGAGGATCTTTAGCCTTCGGTAGCATTTGGTCCGCAGCTTAACAAAGCTAATATAATGTGATCCTAAGAATTTTACCGTGCACATCTTAAATATTGTTTCGATTTTAAAGTTTTTTTTATCTAATATTATAATTCGACACTTAAATTTTAAAAATAAAATTTTAATGATATAATCAGAAACTAAAATAATAAATAAAAAAAGAAATATGTCGGGACGAAGTCCGTCCGGAGCATAACAGGTGAATATAATTTACTAAAATAGATTAGTGATATCAAAAAATAAATGATTAATTTGTTAAAAATTATAAATTATGCTATATATTTAAACAATTGAAATCCTACAAAATTATGCGCCTTGAAAGAATTTAACTTTGGCGATAATTTTGTTAGAATGACCGAGAAACGGTCCATTATGATTCCGTTGCTTCTCTATGTATTTAAAATAAAATCTGAGGTATTTTCTATAAACTTCTTTATCGCTGGATTTTCTTTTGCCATCGACAACCGGAGCTCGAGGTTGAGACGAAATCGATGTCAAAATTCATCGTTTCTCTTTGATGTCCTTGCCGGAATCACATCCTCCTTCAGCGGCGATGAGACTGCTCCTTTCTTTGGCTTCCTTGGAGCCGCTGCCGCCCTCGTCTTCTCCTGTAAACCTATCGATCTTGTCGCTATTTGGTACTGCAGCTTCACTGATATCTTACAACTGGTTAATTGGAGCGGCGTACGGGACTGCGAAGAGAGGTGTTGGGGTGGCGTCCATGGGTGTGATGCGGCCGGAGCTGGTCATGAAATCGATCGTGCCGTTTGTCATGGCAGGGGTGCTCGGTATCTACGGGTTGATCATTGCTGTGATCATAAGTACCGGGATCAACCCCAAGCCAAAGTCATACAACCTTTTTGACGGGTACGCTCATCTCTCCTTGGAGCTCGCTTGCGGTCTTGCAGGTTTGTTTGCAGGCATGGCGATCGGGATTGTTGGCGATGCCAGTTGATCATATCAGTAAGTGAAGTGGGTCATCCCGTGACGATGGGTTTCGGATCTTGACCAAAGGCTGATTGCTAGGTCGTCAACCGAACGCTAGGAGAGTCCGCCGACCGAGCTGTGGAGACCTTCCAGTTGGATGATGGAAGTTCGGCCGACCGGGTCAGTACTTGGATGTGAACTATTGAGTCCCCTCCAATCGTCCGAAGGACTTACCGAAGACGTCTCCTTCGGTGAGTACGAGGACTAGCCTGGCGAAGCTCCGACGAGGGGGCTACCAGGGAATTCCGATCCCATCAAAACTTCCAACGAGTTGTGGATAAGAATTGTGGATCCCCCATTCTTCTACCTCAGGGGTCTTTATATAGGCTAGATAACTGACAAAGACTGATCCCCTGCTGCCAACAAATCCATTTGCAAGCCTCTGACAACTGACAAGAAGGCGGTTGAGCCCATCCTAGTACCGTGTAGCCCTTTGACCTAGCAGTACGGTCGCTCATCTTTCATAACTGTCTATTAATTCAGGGGGTAACACAACCTTATTGTCTCCTAGTGTAAACATAGAGGTACGACCGCCAACCTTCCATATATGTTTGTCACATCAGTGGTTCCACTTTGTCTTATTGTCTAACAGAGAGGTCTACTAGGTCTCTCGCATTTCGAGAGGCACTCGGCTATATCCCTCATGGCTCGCGAATGCCCCGGGCCCGACCGGTTGCCTAGTCTCAGCCGATCGGATGCTCGGGGTCAGCCGGCCGGTCACTTGTGGTCCAGCTGCCCGCCTGGTATTAGCTAGGTCGGCTGGCCGGCAACGACATCCCATGCGTGTTGGGAATCCAGCCTGGTGGTTGGGCGCCTCAATTCGGCTACCCAGAGAACACTCAAGCCGACCGACCGACACCCCCCGATCTGACTGACCGACTCTTAAATTGGCCCCCGCTGACTGCTCCATTCTATGGGCTCCGCCGAGGGTTAAATCTTCATAAACACCTCGTCCGGGCAGACCCGCATCCTCCTCTGGGTTACTCCAGATCACATGTCTTACCTTCAAGTCTAGTCAAAGGATATGAGCAAGCCATTGACTAGACTTCCCAACTAGGTACGCCCAACTGGGATAGCCGTACTGTTCCCCATACCCTGGACTGACGATTTTGTCATTTTGAGGCGACGCCCGTGCCATCATTATGTCAGGCATCTCTTCGGTCCCATCACTCATTTAATGCTTACACGTGGCTTCCTCCCATTGAGTGGCTCTATCGACGAGGCGTCGCCTGTCGAAAGCCACGCGCGGTGTCAGGCGAACATTCCCGAGGCCAATTATCGCTTAGTGGTCACGAACGGTGGATATCACATCCCGCCATTTTCCCTGTTAAATACGGCAAAAAATAAATAAATAAATAAATTTTTAGAAAATATATTAGAAGAGTTAGGGTTATCAAAAGTGTAAATGATTTAACCCTAAAAATTATTGAGGTAGATTGTAATAAAAGAGGGGGGGAGGTTAAATGGTTAAAACATTAACCCTAAGGGTTTAATGTGAAATTGAGGAATGTGAGGGGCCTTTTTGCAAAAAGACTGCCCTTTTGTATTAAAACTCTCGGCCGCAGCCAAAACCCGCAAGCGCTGATCGACTTCTTCCCTTCCTCCCTTTCGCGTGCCCTAGACCACGCAGCCCCTTCGTCGATGCCACAATTGGTCGAGAGAAATCCAAAGGCGCATCTCCCTGTTCTCCTCCGATCGCGTGGAGCTTGATCCAACTCCCTCTTCTCTATGTTCCCTGCGAGCAAGATTGAACATCGCCGACCTTTTTGACCTTTGCGACACTTCTTCACGTGAAGCCGAGGGATCCCTAGAGACAGAGCTCGTCCAGGGCACATCACTGGCCATTTGGAAACCTCTTGGTTGTGGTAGCCTTCGTGTGATTTCTGAGCGCCAGATCTTGAGTAAGGAATGGATCTGCTGGCACAAGAATCAGGTAAGGATTTAGTTTCAAAATTGATGATACCATATGTGTGGATAAATTTTTGATTTTGGTGTGTTCTTCTGCCGTGAAGCAGCTGGTGAGTGGTTAGAGTTTGTTTCCTTAGATTGATACTTTGTTCAATAGGGATTGGTGATGCCAATTTGTATTGGTGAAGGTTAGTTTCTGTGAGGATGTTGGGTTGTAATTTGTTTCCCCTGATGGGTTGAAATGCTCTGACCGAGAGATTTATGCTAAAGATTTGCTCTTGTGGATAGGTTTTGGATTGGATTATCTTGAGTTACGGTTCTGAGTTTTGTAACCTTGGTGTTAAGTCTGTTGTGAATCTATTTGATTTGTTATTGTGAGCTTAGCCTAAGGGTAGTGTTGAGAAGTTAAATTTTATGTAGGTTCAGCATGTAAACTGGATTTTTGGTTGGTAGTAAATTAATGGGTGAAATAGTAATTAAACCTTAATGATTTCCTTAAGTGTAATGGATTGTGAGGTTGAACCTAAAACGAGTTTGCCATGTATACTTTGGATCTTGGAGCTAGTAGGTTTGAGGATTGGATTTTATTCGAGGAAATCTCTTGGATTAGTTTTGGGGATTTGAACCCAAACTTAATTGATTTGGGTTTTGGAAAACCTAAAATGAATTTAATCTAGGTAACTGGGGATAATTATGAGCTACTCATTTAATTGTGATTAACTAAATGAAACATGATAATTAGGAAGATCCTAATAAATTGAGATAGCTTGTTTAGCTATAAATTATATATTATGGTAGCTAAACGTTATGCCTTTGATATGGGGCATTGATTGGATTTAGCATTGCTGATTATCAATCGAGAGGTTCTTTCTGATACGAGCATCTTACGATTGAGGCGGGTGCCTTTGACTTATCTTTGAGATATTGTCATATTGCTATGCATGGTTTGTTATAGATAACAGTAAGCTTATATGCTATATCTGCCTTAGTATGCCTATATTTGATATCTGTTGCTTATCCTTGAGGGTATCTTCCTTTTAGCTTTATACAGTCTCAATAGTCGTCTATATCTGCCTTAGTATACCTGTATTTGATATCTGTTGTATATCTTTGAGGTTACCTCCTTTTTTTGCTTCATACAGTCCCCGTAGTGGTTATGTGTATATATATTTGTGCATAGATGTAGAGATATGTTCCCTCTTGCATTTTGACATTTATAGTTCACTGGTTATTTTGTTAGTATACCTAGTGGGTTACTTGTATCCCATGATATAGGATTCAGACCTATACCTAGCACACTGAGGTGATAGATGAAGACTTGGTGGGTGTTGTATGTGTTTGGGTCATGCACCATCATTGCATTGTTGCATGCTGACGATCATCGGCTCCTATGTAGTCTGAGCCCATTGTCGGTTACATGAGGATATGCACACACATCTACTCAGGGGTAGTGGCTACCATAGGGTGTGTGCATTTGCCCTGTATTGCTCCGCACGGTCACTATTTGGAGGGTGGTTCCGATACGTGGTAGCAGACAGGGATCCCTTCTCGTCCTAAGACACGAGAAGATGAAAGCTAGACGCCCCCATTGCTTGGGGTAGGAAAGTGACCTCCGCCAGCATCCTGTCCACTCGGTCACTCAGAAGCAGTGATAGCAGGGTGCGTACAGTTGTCATAGCTCTACCCTTTCGGACGTCCATTTATGATAGGTGGACGATGATCTGACTGGCGTCAGGGGTGACACATGTCATTGCACCATGTGCATATTTTGCATCGTGCATTGTTTGCTGCATTTGATTTCTGCACTTGACTGACATGTATATACTGGAGACTTGTTTACTTTGGATTATATGTTATACTTGTCCATAGGGAGTTATTTCACCCCTCTGCAGGATAGATGGATTCTGGTATGTACCTTTATACAATATCTTCAGTATACCCTTTCCTATTGTTCATATGAGAATGTATCAACGTAGACTCTTATTGTTATTATAACGTACTATGCATATCTGCTGGGTATTCGCTGAGTTTATGAACTCACACCATTGCCATATTTTTCCTGATTCCAGGTTGATATCTGTCAGGAGGGTCCGAGTCGCCAGTCCCGTGCTTGCTACTACACTTGATTTGGTTTTATGCATTATTTTCTATTTTTGGACGATGTTATGTTTTATTCCGTTGTATTGGATTTTCGTGGACTTGTAGTACTTGTCTTTCTTTATGGGATTGTACTTTTGAGTCCTATGTTGGACTATGTGTGTGGTTTTGCTTCGTTTCTGCCCCGACAGCTCAGGTAAGTCCGTGGGTTGGATTTATGATTATTTGGTCATATATATTGTTATTCTGTTTGGATTTGAGGTCTGAGGTCCATTTAAACTGCGTGGTGATGCTTTATATATTGTATGTATGTGTAGATTGTCCGCCGGACAGGGGAGGTGCTGTCCGATTTTCTATTGGATCAACAGCTCCTAGGTCTCGGGGCGTGATAACTCACTTGGTACCAGGATTCATAAACTTTAGTACTTCGCCTGGAGGTCTAGAGTTCGAATCCTAGGGAAGGCAAAAATCCACTGGCCAGGGGTGGGATGTACTTGTGAGTAACGACCGCCTAAGAGGTCGCCAAAGGGGCCGCCAAATGGGATTTGGCCGCCCAAGGGGTCGAGGGCCGCCAAGTGGGCCGCTAGTTGGGCCGCCCAAGGGGCCAAGGGGTCGGGTCGTTATAATAAAAGGCGCCTTTTTATTATAACGACCCAGCCCGTCGACTCGACCCCTCGGCCCCTTGGGCAGCCAAATTTTATTTTTGGCGGCCCAACAACTTGGCCCCTTTGGTCATCGACCGTCGACCGTCGTTACTCACAAGAACTTCCCACCCCTAGCCAGTGGATTTTTGCCTTCCCCAGGATTCGAACTCTAGACCTCCAGACTAAGTACTAGAGCTTATGAGCTCACTTGGCTACCAAGATTCATAAACTCTAGTACTTAGCCTGGAGGTCTAGAGTTCGAATCTTGTGGAAGGCAAAAATCCACTGGCCAGGGGTGGGAAGTTCTTGTGAGTAACGATGGTCGACGGTCGACGACCAAAGGGGCCAAGTTGTTGGGCCGCCAAAAATGGAATTTGGCCGCCCAAGGGTCCGAGGGGTCGGGTCGACGGGCCGGGTCATTATATTCCCTCCTGCCATCGTACGACTCCCCTGCACCAAGCACCCCTATAAATAGCCCCTAGGGTCCACCTAGGTCATTTTCAGCATCTGCCTTTCCTCTACCACACCTCCGCCATCGCCGTCTCCTTCTTGTTTGTCCATCCTCCTCGGTCGCGCTCCCTAGCTCTCCTTCGGTTGGCATAACCCTCGGTGAGCTTTTTACTTCTGTCGACCTTTCCACCCTGTCCAATCAGCTTCTTGGTATTTCCATGGCCACCCCTTAGCTATTTCAGGCCTGTGGTACACCACTTCGGTGTCCACCATGGGCAGTCATGATTTCGACTCCCTCCGGGAGGAATACCATGTGCCCGAGGACTACCACCTGATCATCCCAAACCATCATGATCGAGCCCATCTACCCCCGCTCGGATATTTTACTGCCTTCCGTGACCAATTTCTAGGCGGCTTAAGGTTTTCCTTGCACCCTTATCATCGCCTAAACCTATAGATATTTCTAGATTCCCCTCTCTCAGCTATCTCCCAATGCTATACGGATCTTATGTGGCACCGTAATCCTCTTCACCCTTTATCGCGTGCCCCTCCACCCCCATATTTTTCACTTTTTCTACTACCCTAAGAAACAGGAGCCCGACAACTTCTTCTTCCAGGCCCGGGCCAAATCCACCTAATTGGATAAGATTCCCAACTCCAATAAGGGTTGGAAAACCCACTACTTTATAAATACCACTCCTGCTCCCAATTGGCCAACCGACTGGATCGAAGACCTACCCCCTGCCGGCCGCCAAGAAGAACTACCGATCTAACCCTGAATGTGAGTTGGTCTCCTCCCAGATCGGGGGCCTCCATTTTCATGGTATTCGCCAGCTCAACGAGGCGGTGCTATACGTTTTGGTCTGAGTTAGACACCTACCGCCCTGCCTGGCTCTTTCGGTGAGTCACTCTTCCCCTTTCGAGCACCTTTTGCACTGACATTAAGATTTTTTTTATATTTTACAGCTAAAATGATGTGGGGCACGACTCTCGAGGAGATGCCCGGGCTGGAGGACGCCGAGCTAAATGTCTGGGCGGCCGATGAGCTGGCCAGGAGGACAACCCCCTCCCTGGCCGAGGCGGCCAGTCCCCTCCCTGGCCGAGGTGGCTTTAGGAGAAGAAGCTCCATCAAAGGAGGGGACCCTCCTGGTCGACGGAGCTTCCCCGGTCGGAGAGAGCCCTGAGCCGTCTACCTACACTGCCCCCACTAGAAGAACCTGTTCGTGGGGAAATGGAAGAGCCAACAGACACTCCTGTGCTCCCCGACCGATCCGTCCTCCTGTATTCGCCGAAGGAAGAAACGTCGCATGGCCGGTCCCCGTACGTCCTTGACCGTGGAGTTGGTGAGTGAGGCCTACGATCTGACGGCTCCCAGCTCCCGTCGACAGAGTCAGGGGCAAACGACTGTGCACCACTGAGCCCAGGTCTTTTACGGGGCACCGGCATTGTTTCCTTTTCGCACACACTGCCCCACTAGAAGAACCCGTTCATGGGGAAGTGGAAGAGCCAGTGGACACTCCTGTGCTCCCCACAATCGATCCTTCCTCCCGGATTCGTCGAAGGAAGAAACGCTGCTCGGCCGGTCCCCGTACGTCCCTGGCCGCGAAGTTGGTGAACGAGGCCTGCGATTTGACGACCCCCAGCTCCCGTTGACAGAGTCAGGGTAAACGACTACGCACCACTGAGCCCCAGGTCTTTGCGGCGCACCGACATCGTTTCCTTTTCGCACACCCACCCAGAGGGGGCTTTGGCTCCCGAGCTATCCGGGAGTCAGCCTTCTCCTCCAGACACGGGGGCCCCCAATACCTCCATGAGTCCCCATCTGTCACCCGAAACCGACCCAACCGACCGTGTGCTCGTCCACCAGGATGTTCTCTCAGTGGGCGCGAGTTCTTCTGCAGCACCTGTTCAATCAGTGAGTCTGCACGGGGAACTGGTGGCCTACTGGGATCAAGGAATATAGTGTTGGTGCAGAAAGCACCCAAGTCAAACCTAGGTTTTGATATTGACAAAAGGGTTCAAAAGTTAAGGGTTAGTCGTTGTCTAACAAGTTTCTTGAGTCTACAGGAAAAGCCCTAGCGAAGGAATGCTAGGCACTGGCGAAGGACTGCTAGACAGGAAAAGACCTAGCAAAGGGCTGCTAGGCTCTGGCGAAGGACTGCCAGAATGGACAAGCCCTAGCAAAGGAATGCTAGGCACTGGCGAAGGACTGCCAGACAGGAAAAGCCCTAGCGAAGGGCTGCTAGGCACCAAGCGAAGGGAAGCTTGGCAACTCAAGACCTAGCGAAGGACTGCCGGGCAAAAGTCCAACTGGAGGAACCGGTTGGCATAAGGTAAATTCTCCCGAGAGGAGTAGGTGAGGACGCGTTCCCCTAGAGGGAACATTAGGCGTCGGTTCGACCTAGGGCTCCATTTTGGAGACCCAAAGTCAGAACCAAGACAGCCAAGGCTGTGTAAGATTAACTTATTAATTGCTATTTTGGACTAACCCTGGATGCAGGACCGAAGGACTGTGTTTCTGCAGCTCAGAGAGCCTCAAAGGACTGAGGCAGCAGCTGAGCAGGGCGCCCCGGATGTTTCGGGCGCCCCAGGGTCAACCCAAAGTCAGCAGAGCAAGTAAACGCCCTGACAGCAGCACATTTGGGGGGCGCCCCGGATGTTTCGGGCGCCCCGCGCGCATCGGGCGCCCCGCGTGTCGCGGGCGCCCACTGTGCCACGCCACTGGCAGCTGCAGTGGCTCACCCTCGCGAAGAAGATGAAGCCTTGACCGGTCAACCCGGGCGCCCCGCGCGCGTCGGGCGCCTCAGTCAACTGTTATCCCGAAGTCGAAGCGATCAGTCACGACCGAGAGCACGCCGGATCACAAGCCACGGGGGGGGGGGGGGGCCCCGAGCATCCCGGGTGCCCCCAGCCCTATATAAAGGACCCTCGACCCTCTTCTTCAGAAATCAATTCTTCAGACACTTCCGCGCTCTTCTGCTCTCGTACTTTGCTCCAGATACTGCCCAACTCGAGCCGACGACGTCCCGCTGCCCCGAAATCTTCGATCTACTCCGGACGTCGGTAAAAGAAGAGCATACTTCTTATTGTATAAGTTTACTGCACTTATTCTGTATTCAATAATTGTAAACTGGTTTACGAACTTATAGAATTGCCCGCAGAAAACGGTCAACGATCGTGGGCCTTGGAGTAGGAGTCGACCCAGGCTCCGAACCAAGTAAAAATCTTGGTGTTCGCATTGTCTGATTTTAATTATTCCGCTACGCAATTGCTCTTTACGAAATCCGAACGATTTGCGACATTCACCCCCCCTCTATCGCATCTCTCGATCCAACAAGTGGTATCAGAGCGGGGAATTCAAACTTGGTGCAACCACCAGTTTGAAATTTTTTTTCGGATTTTTTTTCGAATTTAATTATTTTTTTTTCCCGCACTGCTAATCCAAGACCAAGTCTTGGGACACTTTTCTCTGTAAAATTTCTTTTTTCAGAACAAATGTCTATGCAAGAGGGATTCAGCACCGCTAGACCTCCACTCTTCAGTGGAGAAGACTTTTCCTACTGGAAAAGTCGCATGGAGGTCCACCTGAAAACTCAGGTGGACATGTGGATCATTATCCAGTCCGGTCTGGAGATCCCCCGAAATGCAAAAGGACTTCCACAAAGCTACACGGAGTGGGACAATACTCTAAAGCGCAAGATAGAAGCCGACGCAAAAGCAACGCAAATCCTACAATGCGGGCTGACAAAGGAAGAGCTGAACCGAGTGGGTCCCTTCAACAGTGCAAAAGAGCTATGGACAAAACTGATCGAGCTGCACGAAGAGACTTCGGACACCAGGATCAGCAAAAGGGATCTGCTACTAAACAAATTATACACTATCAAGATGGCGGACAACGAATCAGCAGCCCAACTCCACGCACGGATCCAAGAGGTAATGAACGGTCTTCATACAATAGGTCACAAGGTTGAAAACCGTGACCTAATAAGGTATACTCTAAACGCCTTTCCTAGAAACACCTTGTGGGCATCTATGGTAGATGCATACAAGGTCTCTAGGGATCTTTCAAAAATTAAGTTAGATGAGTTATTTTCTGAACTTGAACTTCATGAACAGACTAACTGCAATTTGGCCGAGAAAAGTATAGCCTTCTTTGCAGGGAAAACAGGAAGGACAACTAAGAAGAAAACTCAAGTTGAACCTGAGTCTACCTCAGACTCAGAAACAGAAGATCAAAAAGGAGATCAATCTGAACTGGTCCGGCTAGCTCGAAACTACTACAAAAAGTTGAAGAACCAAGCCAACACACGGAGAACAAGCCGAAGAAAGGATGAACCAGCTGAACCAGCAACTGACAAACACAAGCCCAACGTAACCTGCTACGAATGCAAGAAGAAGGGCCACTACAAGACTGAATGTCCAAGCCTAAAGGAGTCCAAAAAGAACAGAAAGAAGAAGGCACTCCAAGCCACCTGGGACGAGTCTTCCTCAGAAGAAGAAGAAGAAGCACCTCAGTCCAATCTTCTAGCCCTGACCGCTTCAGATCAAATCGAGACTGACTCAGACTCGGACCGGGACGACGGCAAGCTGACATTCTCCGACGACGGCGAAATAAAGGTAACGGGCTTTTCAAAATCGCAATTGAATTCTCTTATTTCCTATCTATCCTGAGATTTGGCGAAAGCCAAACTCCGAATCGAGTCCCTCCGACAGGAAGTAAAACTCCTGAAAGAGGGAGCTGATTCTAAATCCTTAACTGAGAAACTTCAGGAAGGAACCCCTGATCAAGTTGAAAAACTTGAATCAGAGAATTCCTCTCTAAAATCTCAAGTTAAGGACTTAAGAACAGCTTTAGAACGATTCACGTCTGGTTCCAAGAATCTTGATCTGATTCTGGGAAAACAGAAGTCTGTTCTAAACCGATCCGGACTTGGCTATAGAACCAAATCTCGGCAAAGATCTTACTTTGCTGTACTGAACCAGTCAAGACCTAAGGTTCAGGCATGGGTGCCAAAACTGTGCCTGACTAAACCAACTGGTTCAAATCAATTTTGGATCCCCAAAGACAAGATTCACCTCTTGCCTAACCCATACAGAGGCTTTAGTCCAGGGGAAGCCAAAATCAAAACAATTTTTATAATTAGATAATTTTCTTTAATTGATTGAGTGTTTGTTTATTTAATTTATTGCAAATTGCCATGCTTAGATTTAAGGGATACTTAGATTTAAGGACTAAATTACTTGAAACTTGAAAACATAGCATTGGGAGGAGGTGAGATGAAAGTACGTTGGGGAAACCAACTCTAATAAGATCAAGTCTACTTGGTCTCTTTAGACTGGTGAAACCAGCCGAAGCTACCGATCCAAGACCCAAGCTAGTTAGACCAGAAAATGACCCAATTTAATTTGAAAATGAAATTTCATTAAAAGGCTTTGTCAAGGAAAGGGTGGATGATCCCATAAGGCTACGGCCAAAGAAGGCCTAGTGCCTCGCCAAGACCTGGAAGCCAATTTCTGAAATTCAAATTTAAATTATCTTTTGTCAAATTCGAATCTAACTCAATGTTCAAATAATTATAGATTCTTATCTGTTTTCAAACCTATCTCTTTTTCGAAAATCACTTAATCTATTTTTCAAAATTTCTAAACTTACTTGCTTAAAAATCTGTTTTCAAAAATAAAGAACTTTTTCGAAAATAAATTGAAATTTCTTTTCAAAACTAATTTCTACCCTCAAACCTGTCTCACAAAAACCTTAAGGTTAACGTGTTTGAAAACCCTAGACTGGAGTGAGACAGACTAGGAAGTGAAACTCAATTTAAGCTATCCCTAACTCAAATTGGATCCAAATCATCAAAAATTCTTTATGTGTAGGAACATAAAGATTTGGACCAATGGATGTTAGATAGCGGGTGCTCCAGACATATGACTGGGGACAAATTGAAGTTCACCAAACTCAAGTTCAAAAACCTGGGCTCAGTGGCATTTGGAAACAATGCTACACTCAAGGTAATTGGGTCAGGTAATATTGAACTTAAATCCAATTTCATTATTAAGAAAGTACTATTGGTGGAAAACTTCAATTTTAACTTACTTAGCATAAGTCAGTTATGTGACTCTGGTTATTTAGTTACTTTCAACAATTCCAATTGCCTGATTAGAAATGCACAAGACTCAGAAATCATGCTTAAGGGCACTAGGAAAAATAATGTATACACTATAAATCTTCCCCTTATACCCAAATGCATGTTAACACAGTTAGAACAATCAAAACTCTGGCATAGGAGATTAGGTCATACCAATCTAAGAACTATTTCAAAAATTACCCAACTTGGCTTAATCAAAGGTATCCCCAAAATCAAAAATGAAAACCTAATATGTGAATCTTGTAATCAAGGCAAACAAACCAAGTCTAGTCACAAATTGATCCAATCTGATCAAACCCAAACCACACTTGAGCTCCTACACCTTGACCTACTTGATTCACATGGAGCCAAGTCACTAAGTGGAAATCGATACTGCTTAGTGATAATTGATGACTACTCTAGGTTCACCTGGGTCAGGTTTCTAAAGACCAAAGATGAAACCCTGAACCTATTTAACAACTTTTGTAAATTGATTGAAAATCAAAATGATACCAAAATTAAAAGACTTAGGTCTGATCACGGGGGAGAATTCGAGAATCAAAGATTCGAAGAATTCTGTAAAATAAATGGATATAAACACGAATTTTCGTGTCCCAGAACCCCCCAACAAAATGGCATAGTAGAAAGGAAAAATAGAACCCTACAGGAAGCGGCTAGGGCTATGCTTAATGAATTTGACCTACCTAACCACTATTGGGCAGAAGCAATTAGCACAGCTTGCTATATCCAAAATAGGATTCTGCTTAATAAAAAGTTAAATAAAACACCCTATGAACTTTACTACCATAGGCTTCCAAACTTACACTATCTTAGAGTCTTTGGATGCAAAGTCCATATTCTTAACACCAAAGACTATCTTGGAAAATTCCAATCCAAGTCAAACCCAGGTATCTTTTTAGGGTACTCTACAACAAGTAGAGCTTATAGAGTCTAAACAAAATAACTAAGAAAATTGAAGAAACAACCAATTTAATATTTGATGAAGAAACTAACCCAAAATCTGATATTCTGACTTAGCTTCACCAAATACTGATCAAGAAGATAACTCTGAAACCCTAACTGAACCCTTTAATGACTTAACAATTGAACCAACTTCTGAATCAGTTGAACCAACCAATGAACCCAGAATTGAACCTATTGGACCAGCTGNAGCTTCCTATAGAAATCTTAGTCAAATAGCCATGATTTCAAAGATTGAACCTAAGACTATTGAGGAAGCCCTACCTGATCCTGACTGGATCTTAGCCATGCAAGAAGAGCTAGCCCAATTTGAGAGAAACCAAGTCTGGGAGTTAGTACCTAAACCTAAGGGCAAATCCGTAATTGACACTAAGTGGGTATTTAGGAATAAGTTAAACGATCAAGGTGAAATAACCCGAAATAAAGCCCGCTTAGTAGCTAAGGGATTCAGTCAAGTAGAAGGGTTGGATTATGATGAAACCTATGCCCCTGTAGCTAGACTTGAGTCTATTAGGATGTTACTAGCCTTTGCATCCCATAAAGGATTCAAATTATACCAAATGGATGTAAAGTCAGCCTTCTTGAATGGGCTCATTAAGGAAGAAGTCTATGTGGGACAACCCCCAGGATTTGAGGATATAGAAAAACCAGATTATGTCTATAAACTTAGCAAAGCCCTTTATGGACTAAAACAAGCACCTAGGGCCTGGTATGAAAGACTATCCAACTACTTGATTTTCTAAAGAATTCAAACAAGGTCAAATTGACCCAACCTTGTTTGTTAAAATTTTAGAAAAGGATATTTTATTGCCCAAATTTACGTAGACGATATAATATTTGGATCAACTAATTCTAAATTTCTAAAAGATTTTGTAACAATAATGGAAAATGAGTTTGAAATGAGTTTAGTTGGGGAACTCAATTTCTTCTTGGGTTACAAATCAAACAACCAAGGATGGAAATTATGTACATCAAACTAAATATGCTAAAGAACTAATTAAGAAATTTAAAATGGATAACTCTAAAAGCATAAGTACTCCAATGGCCACAAATGTAAAAATAGATAGTGACCCTGATGGTAAACCAGTAGACTTAAAATTATACAGAAGTATGATAGGAAGTCTACTGTACCTTACAGCCATTAGACCTGATATACTTTTCTCAGTAGGAATGTGTGCTAGGTACCAAACATGTGCTAAGGAAACTCACTTAGCAGCTCTAAAAAGAATTTTAAGATATATTAAAGGCACCCTAAGTGTAGGGATCTGGTACCCTAGAACCTCATCCTTAAGTTATCAGGATACTCTGATTCTGACTATGCTGGTTGTAAATTAGATAGAAAAAGTACAAGTGGAAGTTGCCAACTCTTAGGAAACAGCTTAGTAAGTTGGTGCAGTAGAAAGCAACACTGTGTTGCGCTATCCACAACTGAAGCTGAATATGTAGCCCTAGGAGAATGTGTAGCTCAACTCTTATGGATGATGCACACTCTTAAAGACTTTCAGCTAGACTACAATCAGACCCAAGTCAATATTGATAATATTAGCTCAATCAACTTAACCAAAAACCCAATTCAACATTCTAGAACCAAACACATAGAAGTAAAACATCACTTTGTAAGAGATCACGTAGCTAGGGGTGAAATAGTCCTTAAGCATGTAGACTCCAAGTCCAACCTAGCTGACATATTCACTAAACCCTTACCTGAGTCTGAGTTCAGCTCACTAAGAAGGCAGTTAGGATTATGCTTAGTAGAATAGAATCATTCGGTTTTTGATTTTTTGAGTTTTAAATTGATCTTAAAATATCTTTTAAAATGTTTTTGTTTAACTTGAAAAAGTTTCTTTTAAAATTTTTTTTAGTTTTATTTCAAAAACTACCCCCTTCAAAACTAGGGTTTTCATCGAAATGGACTTAGACTAGGCTCTAACCCTAGAATTGCATGCAACTATAGATCTAGAAGCCAGCATCTCACAAGCACCTTAGGGTACTTTGAGTGATAACTTAGAAAGGGATGAGATGCTTAGGTCTTTGCCTTAACTCAAGATGCTTTAAGTCAGTGCATCTGCAGTAGTTGGGGCACTAAATACAAACTGAACAGCAATCAAGTTAAGTGTCAAGTTTAAACAATCTAACTTGAACAACTCACTTAACTTGACTAACCCTAGCCAAAACTACTACTTATAACAGTTAGTAAGAGCTAATCGGGTTAGACAGGCCCCTAAAGAGTTAACCAAACCTAGGTCTTGTTTTGATTCAGTACAGCAAATGCTTTATTCAACTATTGCAAAAAAAAATTTCTGCATTTTTTGATATATGTCAAAGGGGGAGAGTTGGAAAAGAAACAGGGAACAAAATCTTAAAATTTTTTTCATAAACTTCTTCAAAAAGGTTGAACTGAAAAATTGGTAAATCAAAGTTAGCCTTATTTCCAAACTTTGAACTATTTTGAAACTTAATGTTTTTTGCTTAAAATGATTTTTGCTTAAAATGATTTTTGCTTAAAATGATTTTTGCTTAATTCTCCAAAGTGTGAAATATTCCAAAATTGAAAATTTTCTAAAGTCTGAAGTTTTTCTCAAAAAAAACTGAAAATTTTCTATGTTTCCCAAACTAAGAATGTTTGTTTTCAAAAAACCTTAGCAAAAACTTGAGAGATTTCCTAACTTATTATCAAAACATGAAATCTTCCAAGTACTTTACTCACACCACCTATTTTTGAAAAACCTAGGGGGAGATTTCTTCCAGGGGGAGGGAATCTAACTTAGGATTTTATTTTCAGCATTTTTTTTCCTTAACTTTTTGAACTAGGTTGCCATATATCAAAAAGGGGGAGATTGTTGGTGCAGAAAGCACCCAAGTCAAACCTAGGTTTTGATATTGACAAAAGGGTTCAAAAGTTAAGGGTTAATCGTTGTCTAACAAGTTTCTTGAGTTTACAGGAAAAGCCCTAGCGAAGGAATGCTAGGCACTGGCGAAGGACTGCCAGACAGGAAAAGACCTAGCAAAGGGCTGCTAGGCTCTGGCGAAGGACTGCCAGAATGGACAAGCCCTAGCAAAGGAATGCTAGGCACTGGCGAAGGACTGCCAGACAGGAAAAGCCCTAGCGAAGGGCTGCTAGGCACCAAGCGAAGGGAAGCTTGGCAACTCAAGACCTAGCGAAGGACTGCCGGGCAAAAGTCCAACTGGAGGAACCGGTTGGCATCAGGTAAATTCTCCCGAGAGGAGTAGGTGAGGATGCGTTCCCCTAGAGGGAACATTAGGCGTCGGTTCGACCTAGGGCTCCATTTTGGAGACCCAAAGTCAGAACCAAGACAGCCAAGGCTGTGTAAGATTAACTTATTAATTGCTATTTTGGACTAACCCTGGATGCAGGACCGAAGTGTTGGATCGAGAAATGCGAGAGAGGGGGGGTGAATGTCGCAATTCGTTCGGATTTAAAAAGAGCGGGTGCGCAGCGGAAATAAAAGAGAACACAACAACGCAAACACAGCCGGTTTACTTGGTTCGGAGCCTGGGTCGACTCCTACTCCAAGGCCCACGGTCGTTGACCGTTTTCTGCGGGCAATTCTATAAGTTCGCAAAAGTTTA
Source organism: Boesenbergia rotunda (assembly GCA_024364735.1). Taxonomy (NCBI): domain Eukaryota; kingdom Viridiplantae; phylum Streptophyta; class Magnoliopsida; order Zingiberales; family Zingiberaceae; genus Boesenbergia; species Boesenbergia rotunda. The sequence goes on along the minus strand of JAGFNQ010008993.1, from coordinate 117,658 downwards.
CACACAATTAATAATAAAAATATTCTTGTAAACTTAAATACAACTCTTGTTACCGACGTCCGGTGAAGATTGAAGTTCTGGAGTAGTGGGACGTCGTCGGCTTGAGTTGGCAGCTTTCTGGAGCGTGTCGTGGAAGCAGAAGAGCGTAGAATTGTCGAAGGAATTGGTTGTTCAAGAATAGGGTCGAGGCCCTCTTTATATAGGGCAGGGGGCGCCCGACATGCTCGGGGCGCCCCCCACGTGGCTCTTGATCCGGCGAGCCCTCTGGTCAAGGCTGATCTCTTCATCTTCGGGATTAGCTTTGACCGGGGCGCTCGACGCGCGCGGGGCGCCCGGTTGACCGGTCAAAGCGTCATCTTCAGGGCTTCGCGAGAGTGAGCTGCAGCAGCCTTCAGTGGCGTGGCACAGTGGGCGCCCGAGACATGCGGGGCGCCCGACATGCGGGGCGCCCGACACACGCGGGGCGCCCGACACACGCTGCTGTCGGGGCGTTTACCTCTCTGCTGACTTTGGGTTGACTCTGGGGCGCCCGACACATCCGGGGCGCCCTGCTCAGCTACGGCCTCACTCCTTTGAGGCTCTCTGAGCTGCAGAAACACAGTCCTTCGGTCCTGCATCCAGGGTTAGTCCAAAACAGCAAATAATAAGTTAGTTAAAACAGCCTTAGCTGTCTTGGTTCTGACTTTGGATCTCCAAAATGGAGCCCTAGGTCGAACCGACGCCTAATGTTCCCTCGAGGGGAACGCGTCCTCACCTACTCCTCTCGGGAGAGTTTTACCTGGTGCCAACCGGATCCTCCAGTTGGACTTTTGCCCAGCAGTCCTTCGCCAGGTCTTGAGTTACCAAGCTTCCATTCGCTTGGTGCCTAGCAGCCCTTCGCTAGGTTTTTTCTTCTGGCAGCCCTTCGCCAGTGCCTAGCATTCCTTCGCTAGGGCTTGTCCTGTCTGGCAGTCCTTCGCTAGTGCCTAGCAGTCCTTTGCTAGGGCTTGTCCTGTCTGGCAGTCCTTCGCCAGTGCCTAGCATTCCTTCACTAGGGCTTTTCCTGTACACTCAAGAAACTCGTTAGACAACCATTAACCCTTAACTTTTGAACCTTTTTGCCAATATCAAAACACAGGTTTGACTTGGGTGTATACTGCACCAACAATCTCCCCCTTTTTGATATATGGCAACCTAGTTCAAAAAGTTAAGGAAACAAAAAGTGCTGAATTTAAAATCCTAAGTTAGATTCCCTCCCCCTAGAAGAAATCTCCCCCTAGGTTTTTCAAAAACAGGTGGTGTGAATGAAGTACTTAGAAGATTTCATGTTTTGATAATAAGTTAGGAAATCTCTACAGTTTTTGCTAAGTTTTTCGAAAAAAAACATTCTTAGTTTGGGAACCTTTAGAAAATTTTCATTTTTGAAAAAATTTCAGACTTTAGAAGATTTTCAGTTTTTGGGAAAAATTTCAAACTTAGAAACATTAAGTAAAAAATCATTTTAAGCAACAAATAGTTCAGAGCTTAGAAATAAAATTATACCAATTTTTCAGTTCAACTTTTTGAAAAGACTATGGAAAAGAAAAAATTGTGTTTCCTGTTTCCTTTCCAACTCTCCCCCTTTGACATATATCAAAAAGAATGCAGAAGAAAGAAGAAACAAAATTTGCAATACTTAAATAGAGCATTTGCTGTACTGAATCAAAATAAGACCTAAGTCTGGTTAATCCTTTAGGGACCTGTCTAACCCACTTAGCTACTTACTAACTGTTATAAACAGTAGTTTTGGCTAGGGTTAGTCAAGTTAAGTGAGCTGTTCAAGTTAGATTGTCTAAACTTGACACTTAACTTGATTGCTGTTCAGTTTGTATTTAGTGCCCCAACTGCTGTAGATGCACTGACTTAAAGCATCTTGAGTTAAGGCAAAGACCTAAGCATCTCAACCCTTTCTAGGTTATCATTCAAAAAGTGCCCTAAGGTGCTTGTGAGATGCTGGCTTCTAGATCTATAGGTGCATGCAGTTCTAGGGTTAGAGCCTAGGCTAAGTCCATTTTCGAAAAAGCCCTAGTTTTGAAAGGGGTAGTTTTTGTAATAAAACTAAGTAAAAAAAACTTTTTAACGTAATATTTTTAACAAAAAAACATTTTAAAAGACATTTTAAGTCCAATTTAAAATTGAAAATCCAAAAACCAAATGATTCTATTCTACTAAGCATAACCCTAACTTAATTTAGTCAAAAAATTAAACAAGCCAAGCTAAGATTAGCATAGTTCAAGTAGAAGTCTAGTACAAGTCAACAGAAGTCAACCCTACTCAGTAGGGGTAGTCAAATGGGTACATGTCCAAGTCATCTAAGAGGAGGGACCAGGAGGATCAAATGGGCCCGGCTGCCATGCATCAAATCGTGCCATGATCTCATGGTACTGTGCATTCCAGGCTTCTCTATCGGCTGTGAGGGTACTCATAATGTTGTTGTAGTAGCCTAAGTTTGTCTCTTGGTCTTCAATATGGTCATCTCAACCCTTTCTAGGTCTTCAATATGGTTCCTTGGAGGGTAGCAACAGAAGATGGACTGAGATGGTCGGAGTCCCAAAAATCGATTCAGTAGGGTAGGAGTGATGCTCAAGGGCATTCCTTGAACGGTAGTGACGAAGCTCAAGTGGTCTTGCCTAACTATGTTGTTATAGAATTCTGCACATAGGGTGTTGTTGATCGAATGTGTGCAGAATACGAGGTTATCTAGTTGATAGAAGTTAATTGCGGACATTGCGACTGGACAGGATTGGGAGAAGAAATGACGGTTAAGGTAGCTTGTTTTAATCGGAATGTAGGTGGTTTGTGCGAACTTGTTACAAAGTGCTAGGTTAGGAAATCTAGGGTCGGGACTGGGCTCATTACCGGGGTTCGACTGAACTGCTCGGCGTTTTCTAAGTGTAGAAAAAATAAGTGATTAAGGATAAAGAAGGAGTGTGCAAAAAAAAATTTGTAATTTAAGAAAAATTAATTGCACAACTAAATTTCATACCTTGGAGGCATGGTTGAGGCAAGGGAAGGCTTAGGTTCACTTGATCCACAAGAATGAGGCAAAGGGAAGAAGGAGTGTGAGATGTGGTGTGGGAAATGAGGGAGTCTCGGGTCCCTTTTATAGGGGTTGATGGGGGGGCGCCCGACGGGTCACGGGCGCCCTTTACAGGTTGGTTTTGCCTCGGGCAGGGAAAAGGTCTGTAGGAGCGCCCGACACTCACGGGCGCCCTTCTCAAAAGCTGTTTGTCAGCAGCTTTTGACTGCTTTAATCAGCGTGGGAGACAGGTTTTGATAGGGGTGCCCGACATGTCACGGGCGCCCTTCTCAAAGGCTGTTTGATTGCAGCTTTTGACTTCTTTGACTGGAGCTGGTACCTTTTCAGTGTTGTCAGGGGCGCCCGACAGGTTACGGGCGCCCTAGGTACCAGACTTTTGACTGTTTTGACCAGGTTTGACTGTTTGACTCCGTTTGACTGTGTTTGACCATGTTTGACTAGGTTAATCATAGTTTGACCATGATTATGAAAGCACAAGCAAGGTGGTTTAATTTGAGCTTAATTTTCCTGTCTCACTGAATCTAGGGTTTTCAAAAACATGTTAACCTTAAGGTTTTTGTGAGACAGGTTTGAAGGTAAAAATTAATTTTGAAAGGGAATTTTCATTTATTTTGAAAAGATATTTACTTTTGAAAAAAAATTTTGAAAACAGATTAAGTGTTTTTCAAAAAGATAATAAGTTTGAAAAATAGAGGTTTTGAAAAACCGTTTAGAATCTATAATTATTTGAAATTTGAGTTAGATTCGAATTTGACAAAAGTTAACTTGAATTTGAATTTCAGAAATTGGCTTCCAGGTCTTGGCGAGGCACTAGGCCTTCTTTGGCCGAAGCCTTATGGGATCATCCGCCCTTTCCTTAACAAAGCCTTTTAATGAAATTTCATTTTCAAATTAAATTAGGTCATTTTCTGGTCTAACTAGCTTGGGTCTTGGATCGGTAGCTTCGGCTAGTTCCGCCAAATTGGCTTCCCTAACGTACTATCATCTCACCTCCTCCCAATACTATGTTTTCAATTTTCAAGTAATTTTAAATCTAAGAATTCCTTAAATCTAAGCATGGCAATTTGCAAGAAATTAAATAAACACACAATCAATCAATTAAAAAAACTATCTAATTATAAAAATTGTTTTGATTTTGGCTCCCCCTGGACTATAGCCTCTATATGGGTTAGGCAAGAGGTGAATCTTGTCCTTGGGGATCCAAAATTGATTTGAACCAGTTGGTTTAGTCAGGCACAGTTTTGGCACCCATGCCTGAACCTTAGGTCTTGACTGGTTCAGTACAGCAAAGTAAGATCTTTGCCAAGATTTGGTTCTATAGCCAAGTCCGGATCGGTTTAGAACAGACTTCTGTTTTCCCAGAATCATATCAAGATTCTTGGAACCAGAAGTGAATCGTTCTAAAGCTGTTCTTAAATCCTTGACTTGAGTTTTCAAGGAGAAATTCTCTGATTCAAGTTTCTCAACTTGATCAGGGGTTTCTTCCTGAATTTTCTCAGTTAAGGAATTAGAATCAGCTCCCTCTTTCAGGAGTTTTACTTCCTGTCGGAGGGACTCGATTCGGAGTTTGGCTTTCGCCAAATCTCGGGATAGATAGGAAATAAGAGAATTCAACTGTAATTTCGAAAAACCCGTTACCCTTATTTCGCCGTTGGTCGGAGATGGTCAGCTTGCCGTCGTCCTGGTTTGAGTCTGAGTCAGTCTCGATTTGACTCGAAGCGGTCAGGGCTAGAAGATTGGACTGGGGTGCTTCTTCTTCTTCTTCTGAGGAAGACTCGTCCCAGGTTGCTTGTAGTGCCTTCTTCTTCCTGGTCTTTTTGGACTCCTTTAGACTTGGACACTCAGTCTTGTAGTGGCCCTTCTTCTTGCATTCGTAGCAGGTTACGTTGGGCTTTTGTTTGTCAGTTGCCGGTTCATCTTGTCCATCCTTTCTTCGGCTTGTTCTCCGTGTGTTAGTTTGGTTCTTCAACTTTTTGTAGTAGCTTCGAGCTAGCCGGACCAGTTCTGATTGATCTTCTTCTTGATCTTCTATTTCTGAATCTGAGGTAGATTCAGGTTCAACTTGAATTTTCTTCTTGGTCATTTTCCCTGTTTTCCCTGCAAAAAAGGCTATACTTTTCTCGACCAAATTGGAGTTAGTCTGTTCATGCAGCTCAAGTTCAGAAAATAACTCATCTAGCTTAATTTTTGAAAGATCCCTAGAGACCTTGTATGCATCTACCATAGATGCCCACAAGGTGGTCCTAGGGAATGCATTTAGGGCGTACCTTATCAGATCACGATTTTGAACCTGGTGACCTATTGCGTGAAGACCATTCATCAGCTCCTGGATTCTGGCGTGGAGCTGGGCTGCTGTCTCGTTATCTGCCATTTTGATAGTGAAGAGCTTGTTCAGTAGCAAGTCTCGTTTGCTGATCCTTGTATCTGAAGTTCCTTCGTGGAGTTCAATCAATTTAGCCCATAGTTCCTTTGCACTTTTGAAGGGTCCTACGCGGTTCAGCTCTTCTTTCGTTAGTCCACATTGTAGAGTCTGTGTTGCTTTGGCGTCAGCTTCAATCTTTCGTTTAAGGGCAGTGTCCCATTCTGAGTAGTCTTGTGGTACACCTTCAGCATTGGTGGGAATCATCAGTCCAGACTGGATGATTATCCACATTTCCACCTGAGTTTTCAGGTGGACCTCCATTCGACTTTTCCAGTAGGGAAAGTCTTCTCCACTGAAAAGTGGAGGTCTGGCGGTGCTAAATCCTTCTTGGATAGACATTTGTTACTGAAATAAAAGAAAACAACAAAAATATTTCCAAGACTAGGTCTTGGATTAGTAGTGCGGGAAGAAATAATCAAACACAGATTTCAAGGGGTGTTGCACCAACCTTGAGATAAAAACTCGAACGAAGATTTTTTTTATTTAAAAAAAAATGAGAGAGAAAGAAAAAAAAATCCGAAAAATATTCAAACTGGTGGTTGCACCAGGTTTGACTTCCCCGCTCTGATACCACTTGTTGGATCGAGAAATGCGAGAGAGGGGGGGTGAATGTCGCAATTCGTTCGGATTTAAAAAGAGCGGGTGCGCAGCGGAAATAAAAGAGAACACAACAACGCAAACACAGCCGATTTACTTGGTTCGGAGCCTGGGTCGACTCCTACTCCAAGGCCCACGGTCGTTGACCATTTTCTGCGGGTAATTCTATAAGTTCGCAAAAGTTTACACACAATTAATAATAAAAATATTCTTGTAAACTTAAATACAACTCTTGTTACCGACGTCCGGTGAAGATTGAAGTTCTGGAGTAGTGGGACGTCGTCGGCTTGAGTTGGCAGCTTTCTGGAGCGTGTCGTGGAAGCAGAAGAGCGTAGAATTGTCGAAGGAATTGGTTGTTCAAGAATAGGGTCGAGGCCCTCTTTATATAGGGCAGGGGGCGCCCGACATGCTCGGGGCGCCCCCCACGTGGCTCTTGATCCGGCGAGCCCTCTGGTCAAGGCTGATCTCTTCATCTTCGGGATTAGCTTTGACCGGGGCGCTCGACGCGCGCGGGGCACCCGGTTGACCGGTCAAAGCGTCATCTTCAGGGCTTCGCGAGAGTGAGCTGCAGCAGCCTTCAGTGGCGTGACACAGTGGACGCCCGAGACATGCGGGGCGCCCGACATGCGGGGCGCCCGACACACGCGGGGCGCCCGACACACGCTGCTGTCGGGGCGTTTACCTCTCTGCTGACTTTGGGTTGACTCTGGGGCGCCCGACACATCCAGGGCGCCCTGCTCAGCTACGGCCTCAGTCCTTTGAGGCTCTCTGAGCTGCAGAAACACAGTCTTTCGGTCCTGCATCCAGGGTTAGTCCAAAACAGCAAATAATAAGTTAGTTAAAACAGCCTTAGCTGTCTTGGTTCTGACTTTGGATCTCCAAAATGGAGCCCTAGGTCGAACCGACGCCTAATGTTCCCTCGAGGGGAACGCGTCCTCACCTACTCCTCTCGGGAGAGTTTTACCTGGTGCCAACCGGATCCTCCAGTTGGACTTTTGCCCAGCAGTCCTTCGCCAGGTCTTGAGTTACCAAGCTTCCCTTCGCTTGGTGCCTAGCAGCCCTTCGCTAGGTTTTTTCTTCTGGCAGCCCTTCGCCAGTGCCTAGCATTCCTTCGCTAGGGCTTGTCCTGTCTGGCAGTCCTTCGCCAGTGCCTAGCAGTCCTTTGCTAGGGCTTGTCCTGTCTGGCAGTCCTTCGCCAGTGCCTAGCATTCCTTCACTAGGGCTTTTCCTGTACACTCAAGAAACTCGTTAGACAACCATTAACCCTTAACTTTTGAACCTTTTTGCCAATATCAAAACACAGGTTTGACTTGGGTGTATACTGCACCAACACGAAGGACTGTGTTTCTGCAGCTCAGAGAGCCTCAAAGGAGTGAGGCAGCAGCTAAGCAGGGCGCCCCGGATGTTTCGGGCGCCCCAGAGTCAACCCAAAGTCAGCAGAGCAAGTAAACGCCCCGACAGCAGCACATTTGGGGGCGCCCCGGATGTTTCGGGCGCCCCGCGCGCATCGGGCGCCCCGCGTGTCGCGGGCGCCCACTGTGCCACGCCACTGGCAGCTGCAGTGGCTCACCCTCGCGAAGAAGATGAAGCCTTGACCGGTCAACCCGGGCGCCCCGTGCGCGTCGGGCACCTCAGTCAACTGTTATCCCGAAGTCGAAGCGATCAATCACGACCGAGAGCACGCCGGATCACAAGCCACGTGGGGGGGGCACCCCGAGCATCCCGGGCGCCCCCAGCCCTATATAAAGGACCCTCGACCCTCTTCTTCAGAAATCAATTCTTCAGACACTTCCACGCTCTTCTGCTCTCGTACTTTGCTCCAGATACTTCCCAACTCGAGCCGACGACGTCCCGCTGCCCCGAAATCTTCGATCTACTCCGGACGTCGGTAAAAGAAGAGCATACTTCTTATTGTATAAGTTTACTGCACTTATTCTGTATTCAATAATTGTAAACTGGTTTACGAACTTATAGAATTGCCCGCAGAAAACGGTCAACGACCGTGGGCCTTGGAGTAGGAGTCGACCCAGGCTCCGAACCAAGTAAAAATCTTGGTGTTCGCATTGTCTGATTTTAATTATTCCGCTATGCAATTGCTCTTTACGAAATCCGAACGATTTGCAACATTCATCCCCCCCCCCTCTATCGCATCTCTCGATCCAACAAATACTCCTCCTAATTTTTCTGAAAATTGCATAGAGGTACCTCAAACTGATTTTATTGTTTGTGATATACTTAGGGATGCATCTCTTGTAAAATTCGATTGTGAAAAATCCCTAGAGGTACCTAGTGTTGAATTTGCTAAATTTGAAGCATGTGGTGATACATATCATGAAAATGCTGAATGTGAAAAAATTTTAGAGGTGCCTAAAATTGATGTTGATTGTTGTGATGAGTCTTTTGATATATCCTATGCTGAAAATAATTGTGAAAAAATCATTGAGGCACCTAAAATTGATTTTATTGGCTGTGATACATTGCTTGATACATCCTTGGTAGAAAATAATTGTGATATTTCTATTGAAGTGCCAAAATTTGATTTCTTTGTTTGTGATGAGCTCCTGGATGCAAATTTTGTAGAAAATAATTGTGAAAAATTTATTGAGGCACCAAGAATTGATATAATTGGACATGATGCAGTTTTGGATACATTTCATGCAGAGACTGATATTATTTTATTTCTTTCTGACCCTTCACGCTTGAGAGAGGTATTACATTGTTTTGCAGGGTCCAGAAGACTACTGGAGTGGGTGCTCCAACTGAACAGACTCCAGCCTCCTGGAAAATCTTTCAAAAGGCATCAAGTAGGAGGAGTTGATTTTACTCTAATCCATAGCACTCCATTCCTTACATGGATCTTGAACCTGAATCGCCTGCGGCCACCTGAGCATTTTTGTGTAAAGTTCAAGTGTGGGGGAGTCCCAATTCTCTCAGCCACCCAGACTCCTCCACTGCCACGATGGAGGCTACATCTGGATAGACTCCGTCCACCAGAAATAAAGGGGAGTTTGTTTCTTCTTGCATTTTCTTTCACTTTTATGACTTCTAGAATTTTCCGTTAAATTGAGTTCTTGCTAATAAATGCATGAGTAGAGTAGAATGAATAGGAGTCATTGTAAATATCCTGTTATTTCTTTTGGTTACTTTTTCTTGCATGACTAGGAATAAATGTATCCCTCTAGGTTATCTTCATGTCATTTTAGAGTCTCTTGAAAATAAATTAAATTTGATTGTTAAAACTTAGGGTTTGAGCTCATGGATGAATTCTTGGATGCTTGAGTACTATTTAGTTTTAGATTCTTAATTGAGGACTTGAGATGAATTATTTTTGCCTAGTGAGAATTAGCCTTATATTTGTGACACACATATGTTATTGAACTCTAGAACTTGCTTAGGTTCTTTCAAAATCATATTTTAATGATTGGATCACATCTATAGAGGCTAATCCATTTGATTCATTTCCACATCAATTTTTAGCAAAAATCATGTCTATTCTATTTGCCTTTCCTTATTCCTAATCTTAACCCCAATTTTTTTCTATGGATTTGTTTGCTTGGGGTGTTTCTTAATGCTATTTTGCCCGAGACGGACAAAGATGTAAGTGTGGGGGAGTGACTAGTGTTTTGGAAAGATTGGTATCAAAGTGAAAAAAAAAATCTTGTGCCAAGTGAGTGAGTTTGGTGCCAAGAATGAGCAAGAGAGATGGAAGCAATTGGAGATCTAGATTCCTTATCACATTTTGAAGATCAAAGTGACACGCAAGAAAGAAGAACAAAAATCTGTAATGAGGAGAAAAATGGCACCAAATGAAGAAAACTTGTGCCAAAAGAAAAAAAAATTCTGTGAAGCTACTTTTGGGCAGAAATGTTGGGATTGAAGCTGTTCTTTGCGATAGGAATCAGCCACTCTTTGTTGGAGGCCTGAAATGCAGCTGTACAATCTGAAGACAAGCTGAATTGAAGCTGAACCCAAGCTGGAAAAATCTGGAACTTAAGCAGAAATCTGTGCCAAGTTCAATGTACAGAAATTGTTTACCATAACAAGTTGTTTCCTTACAAGCAGTTCGGTATCAATTGTTTTTACTGAATCTGATGTTTTCTAATTTAGCATTGCATTACTGAATCAAGCAGAGGATACAGAATGGTTCCTCCCTGAACTCAATCTGTTTGCAGCAGATCTGAAATCTGAAGGCAGCATGTGAGAATCTGCTCAGTGTGGAGGCCGGAATCCAGCTAACTGAAATCATCAAAAACTGCATTGGATTGCAAGAAAACCACTCGACAGCTATTAGAGGTTGTGGAGAGCAATAAAACTGAGAATATAAGCTGAGAAAGCAGAAGAAGAGAGGAGAAATCAGATGGAATGCAGACTTGGCACAGTTTTGTATCAATCCAAACTGAATTTGGTTTTCTTAAATCAGCAAATGCATTGCTGGGTTTCAACAGAACTGGCAGAATGGTTTGTAGCTGCATTCAACCTCATGGGGAGCAAATTTCCAGTGAAGGCAAGTGGATGAAATCAGAATATATAAAAAGAAAAAAAAAACTGTAGTGAAGTGGCTGAAATTGAATTTTTTGAGCAGAATTTTTGAGGAAGCAGTTTAAATGCTCTACTACTCCTAAATGCCAACTGATATGAAGAAATCAGAGTTTTGCGAAATCTGAAATGCTCCATTAGAAGATTGAGAGAAGAAAAGAAAAAAAAAGAAGGAGATAAAGTGGCACACAAATGAAGACTTGGCACTATAAAATCATTGAAGTTCTCTCATCCGAATTAAAAGCTTTGCACCACTACAAGTCTGACCTTGCTAGAGGATAAAAGAAAAAAAAATCAGAAAGGAGAAGAAAGAAGCAAAGTTGGCACGCAAGGTGGAAACTTGGCACATTAGACCAAGGAAGGGTTTTTCATTCAATTCAAAGGCAATTATTTAAGTTTGACTTCACCACACTTTTGATATCATTAGAGGACTGTAAAGAGAAGCAAAGTACATTGAAAACATCCTTGAGCACTCAAGTCTTCCACTCCATCAATTTTCTATTTCCTTGATTTTTACTCCATTTCTTACCATTTTCTTTGTCTTTCACTTGTTTGAATAAATTTTTGTAGATGTTGATCCCAATCATGACTAATGGTGGAGAGTAGATAATAAGCAAGCCTATGATAGTGCAAGAAGCATATGTGTTTGAGTGAGCTCCACTTCCATCATCAACTTAGAACTTAAGGAGAGAGCCACCAAAAATTCCCCTTGAAAGGCTAGTGATTTAAATTCATCTCAATGACTCATGATGGATTAAAAGGTTAAGTTGTTGATTTAAGGACGAGATACTAATCCATAGAGCTTAGATTTTTGAGAATTGACAACCTTAGGTAATTTCTTTTCATTTGCTTCTAATTATGCTTAAGAAAATCTAAGGGATACTTACTTAGTGGTTTCGCGAGACGCTTAAGCTTAAGTGTGGGGGAGTTGATAAGTACCATTTTGGTGATTATTTTAATTGCTAAAATTCATGTTTGACCCATGTTTTACTTGCTTAATTATGATTTTACCCTAGGTTTTAGAACTTACCTTTATTTTGGACTTAATTGTAAATTTACACATATTTGGATTATTTGGCCACTAATTTGTGATCTAATTTTTGTAGGCATGAAGGGTTCATGGACCTAGGGCATATTGGGTCAAACTTGAGTCGATGTGACCCGGATCGAGTTATCAAGCTTAGGATTAATCCGGGCCGTCCGATTCAAAAGCGGCTAGATCCGAGCCATCCGGGACCATCTGAAGCAATCCGAGCTAGGGTTAGGGTTGATCAAGCACTCTGATCAAGATCTCAAGGTTTCATCCCAATCGGAGCTCAATCAACCGTTGGATCAAGCTCGGAGGGCTCTAGATCGTCCATTCAAAGATTAGGGTGATCTGGACCATCCGTTGCAAATATGGAGGATCCGAGCTACCACGAGCCAGATCCTGACCCCAGATCATCATCATCAAAATTTGGATCAAATCAGAGCAAGATCAGCCGTTGGATCTCCTCCAATCAATCAGAGCCGTCCAATGTTAATTACTTAAGGAAATTTTTGCGCAGCTTCAGCATTCGTCGCGTCTCCGCCACTACAGTAGGCTTCTTCGTTTTCTTCAGTTCTTCAGTAGTTTTTCTTCAATTCAAGGGGCGCGACCACTCAATCTCGACCTTGGATCATCTTCTGGATCATTGGAGATAGCCTTGGTAGAGAATTCAGCTCAAGTTTCATCCGGACAGAGTTCGTTTGAGGGTTTCGGCATTCTCTGTGGTCCGGGAGCTTAAATCTCAGTTACAATCAATTTCAGATCACTTGAGCCACTTGTAGGGGTTCTCAGGTGAGCTCAGGTCTTCTCCAAATCAACATCGCAGCTCAACAAACTGAGATCGAAGCGTTCGGATCGGAAACCTCCCAGCTGATGCAGTTTGAGCCGAGTTCATCAATCCAATCTGTTTTCCACTGATTTGCTATGCTTAGGGGTTCGAGGCCAGTGCTTGCTTGACGACCAAGGAGATTTTGATACGGGAAGGGTTGAGGAGTAGTTTAGCTAGTTAATTTTATTTGTTTGTAGCTATAATTTCATTTCTGCATCTTATTTCTATTTCTGATTTCTATTCAGCTGCTGTAATTTTCGTTTTGAATGGTTTTTGCAGTAGTTAAGTTCAATTTGGCAAGTAAATTAGCTAGTGAGTTAGTTTAGTGCACAATAGCTTCTAATTACAGTTTATTTTCTGTCTACTTGTTGCGTATCATTTTGTTGCATGAGTATCAACCAGTTTTTAGCATATCAGTTTGTGTCAGCTCTCATTTTCCTTTCCTTGAGCTTCTGATTTCTTTTGTATTAAGCTAGCTTAGTTTCAATCTTCTGCATTCACCTTGAAGTTTGTTCATTTACACAGCCCTAGAATTCGATTTCTGCACTTTGTCTTATTAGTTCCGTATCAACTGATTTCATTCCTGCATATCAGTTTTTGCATAAATTGGTTTCTGAAATCTCGAATCAGTGAGTTCATGCTTTTGTCTGAATCGAATTGGAGCATTAGACCTGAGAACTTAACCTCACCAGTGATTGGTTTATTTCTGAAGAGTTGTTCAGCTTGTGTCAGTTTTTCTCAGCTTGTGTCTCAGCTCCATTGCGGCAGTTTCGATTTTATCTGCATTTCAGTTTTCAGTTTCAGAAATTGCATCGAGTGAATTATAGCTCTAGGAACCTTATGTGGACATTAGCTTGGTGCAATCTAATTTAGTTGTTTTGTTGGGTTTTAGCATCCAATTAGTTTCTAAATTGCTGCACACCAATTCTTCATTTTTGCACATACATTATTCTGAAATTCAGCCTCATGTTTTGCATCGAGTTCTTGCTGCATCCTTGGTTCGATTCTGCAGAAATATGAATCATATTGGAAATGATCAATCTGATTTCTGAGCATCAGTTTTACTTCCCTGCATCCAGAATCCCTGCAGTTCATTTCTGAATTGATCTGCTATAATTTCTGCACTTAGTTTCACTTGATGCTTGTCAGTTAATTTCTGTATAGCTCCAACTTCAGTCCTGAAATTTGATTCCTATACCTGTTATTGAGTCAGTTGCCAAGCTTTAGTTCAGTAATCCTGAAATTGAACTAAGCCTTCCTTGCGTGCCAATTACAACCACTGCAAATTCCTTTACTCAAGAAGTCTGCATCTTGTTTGTTGTTTCTCAGTCAATTGCTTCACATTTACTTACTCCACATCAGTTGCTGATTGTTCTTCATTCGATTTGTTAAGGAATTTAGTTTTAAATTTCTACATATCAGTTCATAATTCCTTGCAGTTTGGACCAAGTGAATTTCGGCATTAACCTTGTATCAACTGATTGCTCCACATTGGTTTGGTCTAAGTGGTAATTCTTGAAGCAAATCTTCTGAATGAGAGGTCATCGGAATTTAATTCAATTAGCTATTAGCTTTGTCTTCAGATTTAGCTAATGTTCACTGCTTTGATAGAGTTCTTCAATGTTTGAGTTCATTAGTTGACAATTCCTAGCCTAAACTTGTCTAGTTAAGCTTCTTTTCTCTTTAATTGAATTTTCATTCCTAATTGCAAACCAAACCCCGATTTAAGTTGAAACCCAAAAATATTAACGACACATAAATACAAGCACAAATCGAGCACAACCTCGACTAGTCCCTTGGAAAAATACGACCTGAGGCCCCTTTACTACGTTTTCATATTTTGATTGCAAAAAGGGTTTCCAGCATTTCATTCATTCATATTTTAAATTCTGATAGTCCCACAATTCGTGACAACTTTAACCTAGTATTTCGGGGCCGTCAATCGGTCACCAGACCGATCAGGAGCGAATCAATAAGATTCCCAAAACCTACTGGAAGCTCCCTGATCGGTCACCGGACCGATCAGACTCCTCTCTGACCGATCAGGCTCCAGCCTGATCAGTCACCTGTGAGAAAACCATAATCGCGGACATCAGGTCCTAGGTCGTGGATCGATCACTGGACCATTCAGGAGCTGATCAGTGGGGGAACTTAACTCATCGTATGCTCCCTGATCGGTCACCAGACTGATCAGGAGCAGAGCAATGAGTGAACTGCATGCTCCCTGATCGGTCATCGGACCGATCAGGAGCCGAGCAGTGGGTTCCAGCCTCACTGTGTGCTTTCTGATCGGTTAACAGACCGATCAGTCATCGCTAGATCGGTCACCAGACCGATCCACGAAGGTGCACCGTGCCAGCTTCTCTGATCGGTCACCAGACCGATCCAGGGGATCCAACCTAGCCCTCCAAGCTTGGGTTTCACCCAACCTAGCCCTCCAAGCTAGGACCTGACCCTCCAAGCCAGGATTTCATCAACCTAGCCCTCCAAGCTAGGACCTGGCCCTCCAAGCCGGGATTTCATCAACCTAACCCTCCAGGTTGGGACTTTTCACCTAACCCTCCAAGTTAAGACTTTTCACCTAGCCCTCCAAGCTAGGACTTTTCACCCAACCCTCCAAGTTAGAATTTTCCACACCTAACCCTCCAAGTTAGGATTTCTCCACACCTAGCCCTCCAAGCTAGGATTTTCCACACCTAACTCTCCAGGTTAGGATTTCTCCACACATAGCCCTCCAAGCTAGGATTTTCCACACCTAGTCCCACTAGGTATGCCTAGTCCACGACCAGGACTTCAACTCAATCATAATCATCAACCTAAACTAAAATCGGTGTCAACACCAAAATAACAATCAGGGTCAGACTGCATCAACATCTACTTCTTCAGTCACATATTTAAGGATGTAGAAAAAAGGTACACTACCCTGGAGAAACTCGCACTGGGCCTGACCTTGGTCGCGAGACGATGGCGAGTTTTTTTCTTGGCGCACCCCATCATTGTCCTCACTAACAGCAGCCTAGGTCGACTGCTCTCCCTTCCCGAGGTCTCTGGAAGGCTGATCAAGTAGACAACGAAGCTGAGTGAATATGACATCTAGTACCTGCCCAGGATAGTCATTAAAGTATAAGCCTTAGCTAATTTTCTAGCTGAGACTTCTGAGCCCCCTACGGAAGGAATATGGATGGTTTATGTAGACGGGACCTTTGATCAGCAGGGGAGCAGAGTAGGGGTCCTTCTCGTGTCCCCCCCCCCCCAACAGGATACTCTATCCCTCTCCATTCGACTAGAATTTTGGGCTTCCAACATCAAGGCCGAGTATGAATCATTGTCGGCTGGACTCCAGGCAGCTAAACAGGTCGAGGCCTCCTAAGTAACAGTATATTCTGATTCCCAACTAGTGGCCTAATAGACGACCTGGAACTTTGAGGTTCAGAATGAAATATTACGAGGTTATACTGAAGCCATTGAAAAACTCCGAATACACTTTCAAGAAGTTAACTTGTAGAAAATTCCTCGAGTTGAATACCAGAAGGTCGACGAATAGCCAAACTAACTAGCACTCTGGCATAATGGAAAAATTCGGATTGCATAGCTCGCACTCTACTAATCTCTCAAGTTCAGCACACTCGATCGGAGGATCTCGCCGACAAGAGGACGCCCTTTAACAACTACTTGGCACGGAACGTCCTCCCCGAGGATCTGGATTAAGCTCGGGTACCGAAAAGGAGGGTGACTAATAATTACCATTTTGATAATCATTTTAGGCTCTCAAATCCATGTTTTGATCTCTTTTTATATGCTTAAGTTTACATTTACACTAGGTTCCATGAGTTTTTGCTATTTTGGCTTTAGATGCAATTCTTTCTATATTTGAGATATTGTGACATTAAAATTTGAATCTAATTTTGTAGGCTTTGAATGACCATGGACCTAGATCATATTGGATCGAGTTTGAGTCAGACTTGGATTCAGATCAAGATAATCAAGCATTGGAAGAATGTGGGTCGTCCAATCAAGAAACGGGGAGATCTGAGACATCTATCAACTTCTAATCAATCTGAGCTCAAGATAGACTTAATCAAGACCATAGATCAAGATATGAGGTTTTGGTCCAAATCAGAAGTCATTTAGCCGTTGGATCAAGCTCGAGAGGAGTCTAAGTCGTCCATTCAAAAGGAAATGCAATCCGAGCCATCCGTTGCAAATCTGATCGATCCAAGCTGAGGAGAAGCAGATTCTAACCATTGATGGAGATCTGAAGAGCTCAATCCGAGATGATTTGACCATTGGATGAAGCGAGGATGATCATAGCCGTTCAATTTTAATGGGAATTAGTTAAATGAGGAAACTTCACCACCGAGCTCTATCGTCGCGTGTAGTCGCGAGTTCTTCAGTTTTCTTCCTGTTCTTCATTTTCTTCATCTGTTCTTCTCCGATCCACGCGGCCACATCAAATCCAAGTTTGTTTTCAAGATTTCAGATCATCAAGATTGATTCCCAGTTAAGTTTGCAACAAAATTCTTCTCTGAAAGGAGCTCAGGTGAGGGTTTCGCCGGAGTTCTGTTTATGCCAATCTCTTCCGTTTGATCGTTAGTTTTCTTCGTCTGGAGTTGTCGAAGCATTAGAGGGGTTCTCCGAAGTGTTCTGATAGTTTCTAAGCTCAATCGCAATCCAGCCAATCAAGAAGGAAGAAATCGAGACAAATTTCAGCTTATGATTGTTCTCTGTGATCGGACAGAGACACTTCTGATAGGTCTCCAATCCGATCAGAAGGAGTCATGATCGGTCCCGTGACCGATCAGGAGGATCCATACACACCAATCCATTGCAAACTGATCCAGGAAGTAGATCCTTCGTTGGTTTTCGAGCTAGAGGGTTTCTAGCTGGACTTTTGTGTGACGGCAAGAGGAAAACTTGGCAAGGGACTGGTTTGATGTTCAATTTAGGATAATTTTGGTTCTAAACACTTATTGCTTCAAGTTGCTTTAGTTTGTTTCCAACTACACTTCGAGTCAAGTTTCTTAAGCATTGTTTTGTTCTAGCTTTCACATTTCTGCAATTAGTCCCCTGCATTCATGTTTAGTTCTTAAGGTTCAATTACATAGTTTTGAATTTAATTGCTCAGTTGTCAAATAGGTTAAATATAGTTTTTTGTAATTTCCTAATTCGTTTCTGCTTTAGCTGAGTTCATTCTATTTCATAATGTTAGTTCATTCATATTCGCAAAAACCCCCATCTTATTTGAAAACCCAAAACATCAAACGACGAATTTAAGCTTGAAATAAGCATCCTTAACTAGTCCTTGGAAAAATACTACTTGAGACCCCTATACTACACTTAGATTTGTGAGCTAAGGATTTTCAACTTATAAATTCAAATTTGAGGCTCATTGTTGTTGGTGACGAGATGGCTAGAGAGGGGGGGTGAATATAGCCAATCGCTTTTCCTTTGAAGAGTTAGCAATTTCTGCACTTGTAGATGTAAGTAGCACAGCGGAAGTATGGAAAACAAGATGTGCAGAAACTAAAACCGAAAACTAACTAGCAAGATTAGCAAGATCGCTAACAAGGAGATTTTACAAGGTTCGGGGATAACTTGCCCCTACTCCTTGGCGTGCCCTTAAGGTGGGCGATCCCTTGATCGTCGGCAGATCAAGCCCCGGTTAACACCGGATAATTCAGCAACCTCCTTCTCGGTGGAGAAACCTCTCCACAGTGTGTTCCAAACAAGTATATAGATTAAGCACAAGGAAACAACAAGAAGGATCTTACTCAAACCCCTAGCAAGGACAAGAACACAGCAAGCTTCCCTGAGCTCCACCCAGTGGCGATCTCACGCAAGAACCCTCTTCGTGTCTTCCCACCGTCGGACTCCAAGCTCCTTGTTCCCTCCTTCAAGGCTCAAGTAAAGGATGATTGCTTTTCGATCGCTTTCTCAGAATGATGGAAACCTCAAGAACAGCAAGCTTGATGTGGAGAACACAAAGCGCAGGAACTCAAGAGCACAAGCTGAAGAACTGTCGAACTCTTCTTGCTTTCCCAGCTTCTCGTTCCTTTTAGTTTCTCCGCTA
The DNA here is from genome assembly GCA_024364735.1 of Boesenbergia rotunda. Lineage (NCBI taxonomy): Eukaryota > Viridiplantae > Streptophyta > Magnoliopsida > Zingiberales > Zingiberaceae > Boesenbergia > Boesenbergia rotunda. The sequence goes on along the minus strand of JAGFNQ010008993.1, from coordinate 99,119 downwards.
AGCAACAAGTGACCTCATCTCCAGCAGCCTCCAGCTGCCACACTGCCAACTCTAGCTACACTGAACCCTAACTGAACTTCCTGAGCTCCCTCAGCCAAGCCTCAGTCAGCGGCTTCAGTCCTGCAGCTCCAGCCGTTGCAACCTGTGTGGAGAAAGGGACAAACCTGCTCCAAGGAAAGCCCTCTTTGACTTCTCCTTGAGTGTTTGAATCCTCCCCTGTCACCTGCAACTTAATCAGACTGTTAGAGCAGCAAATCACGCAGTAAATCAAATATCAGAGGTAAGTGGCAGCAGATATCAGATGTTCAGACGCGATCAGAGCGTCTGACAGTGCAATTTGAATTAAAGTGATCGGTCACCTGACCGATCAGAGAGCCTCCTGATCGGTCACCAGACCAATCATGCTGGTTCCAGACCGATCAGGCTACGTCCTGATCGATCCCCAACGCTCAATCAGAAATCGCGATTTCTTTGAGATTCTCCCGGACCGATCACCAAATCGATCCCAGGTCGTGGATCGTTCACCGGACCGATCCACCCTTATATCGGGCGATTTCTGAGTTTCGCAGGCCAGGCCTTCTGATCGGTCACCGGACCGATCAGGGTGTCACCTGATCGGTCAGCAGTCCGATCAAGACATCACCAGGTCGATCAGGAACCGTCCTGATCGATCTTAGGGAGGAGCCCGCGAAGCTGGACCGTTCACCAGAACGATCTGCACAGTGATCCTGATCGGTCATCAGACCGATCAGGAGCCAGTCAATGGGTGAAACGCATACTCCCTGATCGGTCACCAGATCGATCAGGAGCAGCACAGTAGGTTCCCAACCTCACTGTGTGCTCCCTGATCGGTCACCCGACCGATCAGTCATCGCTGGATCGGTCACCAGACCGATCCACGAAGGAGCAGCGTGCCAGAATCCCTGATCGATCACCAGACCGATCCAGGGACTCAAACTTAGCCTTCCAAGCTAAGTTTCCATCCACCTTAGCCCTCCAAGCTAAGGATTTTCCATCTAACTCTCCAAGTTGGGAATTTGCACCTAACCCTCCAAGTTAGGTCTTTTCACTTAGCCCTCCAAGCTAGGACTTTTCACCTAGCCCTCCAAGCTAGGACTTTTCACCCAACCCTTCCGAGTTAGAACATCATCCAACCTAGCCCTCCAAGCCAGGCACCTGACCCTCCAAGCCAGGACTTTTTCACCTAATTTTCCAGGATGGGAATTTGCACCTAACCTTCCAAGTTAGGACTTTTCACCTAGCCCTCCAAGCTAGGACTTTTCACCCAACCCTTCCGAATCAGGACTTTTCCAACACCTAGCCCTCCAAGCTAGAATTTTTCACACCTAACCCTCCAGGTTAGGATTTTTCCAACACCTAGCCCTCCCTGCTAGAATTCTCTATATCATGTCTAATCCTCGATCAGGACTTAATCATAATCATCATAATCATCAACCTAAACTAAAATCGTTGTCAACACCAAAACAACAATCAGGGCCAGACTGCATCAACAATTGTGACACTGATTGTGGGCCCATTCAAATTTTTGGCGCTGTTGCCGGGAAACTACACTAGTTGAGTTTGTTTGATTTGATCTTGTGCTTAGTTTCATATTTTCTGATTCTATTTCATTTGCTTTATTTGTCTATATTCATTTGCTGCCATTTTGTTTGGTTTATGACCAGGACTGCAGGTGATGATATTGTGATTTTGATCCTAAGATTGGAAGGACATTCAGAGCTAGGTTAAATCAAGGAAGAGTTCTAGAAGTTATTGAAAATATTCCTATTCATTCAAGCAGTCCCATAGAAGAACATCGGCATTTTTAGAATTTTCAGCAGCATTTTCAGAATTTTCAGCAACCCTATTCACAATTTCAACAAAGTATTCAACAATTTCAGCCTCAATTCCAACAAAATTAGCAAGGTTTTTAACCAATTCAGACTTTCCAATAATTTTTTCAACCTTCACAGCAATCTTTTCAACCATACCAGCAACAATATCAGTTTCCAAATCAGAATTTTTAGCCTCAACAATTTCAGCCTTTCAATCAACAATATCAATTTAAAAATCAAAATTTTCAGAGCCATAATTTCCAGCAACATCCACCTAGTTATCAACATAATTTTCAGCAATTTCAACAGCTCATTCAAACATTTAATCAGCCCCAACAACAGAATTTCCAAAGTTCACAGCCTACTCAAGGTTTTCAGCAACCCAATGTTTCATTTCAAGGCCAGCAAGAGTCCCATACTAATCAAGGAGGCTTTGGGAACTCTAGTGGGTTTAATGCACAACAACAAAGGCTTGAGGAGATGATGCAACAAATCCAGCTGAACAACAAAATTTTACAACAACAACAAGGGCAACAAAAGAATGCTTCCACTCTTCAAAACATTGAAAGACACATTGGACAACTAGCTAATGAAATGAATAAATTACAAACCCAAGGATTGAGTCAATTACATTCTCAAGCAACTCCTAATCCTAAGGAAAATGTTAGTGCAATAACTTTGAGAAGTGGGAAAGTTGCTTCAAGTTTAAACACTCAAAGGGCTGATTTTTCTCAAAAATTTTTAGCAACTTATTTTCCATCTCAAAACAGCCCCAAAATGATTTCTACATCAGTTGAAAGTGACCCTAGTTCAAGCCTAAGTCCTTCTTCTATTGATCCTGCAATTTTGGTGGAAGAACAAGAGGAAATCAGTGAAAACAAGGCACCTACAGCAGCTAAACCTATTGAAGTTCCTACTCAAGACTCATTTCCAAATGTTTCGGCTTAAGTGGAGGAACCAAGGGTCCCTTTACCCTTCCTACAGCACCCCAGAGAGGATCATTCTATCATGAGCATGGGTATTTTAGATGAGTTAGTTGATGCAGATTTATTTGCTGATAGAGTTTCATTTGGTATTCATAGAGGATATTTTAGCTTAGAGGAGGCTGAGGATGCATTAGCTATAGAGGCTGAAGATTTGAAGATTATATCTGATTCATTCGCAGCTGGAGACAATTCTATAGGTGTAGGGGATTGCACTGAGCCCCAGGGATCACCTATATTGATTGACATATCAGGAGATTCAAATGATAGGTATGAAAGTGTAGGGACTTGCATGGTGGGAGCAAGGACCCAAGAATCACCTCATTTAGTTGTAAGTCCACCAGAACCTGAGCCTGAGGTGGAGACTTTACCTGACCAGGAGGAGGCCATAGTTACATCCACTCTTGTAGAACCTTCAGGTATTTTTCAGCACGACAAGGTAAGTATTTCTCCTAATTTTTTAGGAAAACTCATAGAAGTACCTAAGGTTGATTTTATTGGATGTGATGCATTTCTTGATACATTCTATGTAGAGACTGATTGTATTTCATCTTTTTCTTACCCTGTATGCGTGCGGGAGGTATTTCCTTCTCATGGTTTTGCAGGGTGTCGTAGGTTTCTTGAGTGGGTGCTCCAATTAAATAGCCTCCAACCTCCCGGAAGGACTTCCAAAGAGCATATAGTGGGAGGAGTTGAGCTTATTGTGACTCGTATCAATTCACCCCAATAGTGGATTTTGCACCTTAATCGTCTCCGACCACCGGGACATACTTATGCGAAGTTGATGAGGGAAGGAGCAGTGCACTATGATATTGATCACGTGAGGATAGCTCTCTCAACCACCCCACTACCTAGATGAATGCTCCGTGCTCTCTACCCAACTTAAAGGGGAGTTTGAATTTTCTTACACTCTTATTTCATTGCATATACCATTTCTATATTTTCTAGCAGTAAATTTTTCTTTTATAGTGAGTTCTTACTAATAAATGCTTAGGTAGTGTAGAATGAATAAAGATTTATTATAGATACCATTTTATCTATTTTAGCATTTTGTTTCATGCATGATTTGGAATAAAGGTATCTCTCTAGATTTTCTTTATATCATTTTAGAATCCTTTGGAAGTGAGTTAAATTTGGTTGTTAAAACTTAGGATTTGAGCCATGGATGAAAATTCTTAGATACTTGAGTACTACTTAGTTATGGACTCTAGAGTGATGAATTGAGATGGATTCTTTTTACCTAGTGAGGATTTGACCTTATTGTTGAGATACACACATGTGATTGTACTCTAGAACTTGCTTAGGTTTTTTCAAAACTATATTTCTATGATTGGACCACATTTATAGAGGTGAATCACATTGTTTCCTTTTTCATATCGTTTTTGCAACATTCCTTGTTAATCCACTCTATATTCTATTTTTTCTTTCCCTATTTTTCTGCTCATAACCATATTTTCTATGAACTTGGGTGCTTTGATTGTTTCTTAATGTTACTTTGCCCGAGACGGTCAAAAAGCTAAGTGTGGGGGAGAAGGCAAACATTCTATCAAATATTGAGGACAATATGAAGAATTTGGAAACCTACAAGTAAATTGTGGCAAGTCTAATCCCAATTGAAGCCTTGAGTTCTCCAATACTATGTAATGCAGAAAAAAAAAAAGAGCTGTAAAGTTCACATAAAAAAATGGAATGGGACAATTGAAGCTATGAAGGCTACCGAATGCACCCAATTAGTATGCAAATGCAATGAAGAACTGTGCCAACTTGAAGGAGTTTTGTATCAAGAGTGAGTTGCAAGAGTTAGTTAGTGAAGAATTCAGAAGTTATGGCTGCCGAGAATTTAGTGAAGGAGTTTTGAGATTGGATGCTAGAAAAGAATGAAAAGAATGAAAGGAAGTTTTGTACCAGGGATGCTCTCTCAATTCAGGAAATTGTCCAATCAAACTCCAACCAAACTATAAAATTTGTGAAGTGGGATTCGTTGGTTGCAGAATGATTGAAGAATAGGACTGAGAAGCTAACACAGCAGCTGAATAACTGAAGAAAAGAGTTGGCTGCAGAATAGCTGAACAAGAGGAACTTCTCTTGCTGGTTTTGTGTTCTCTCCACTTTTATTGGTCACACACTTTCATAGCTTTATAGTTAAAGACAGTAATGAGGTCGAGAAGAATAAAAAGAGTGAAGGAAGAAGTGAGAAAAAAAAAGAAACTTGGCTGCAAACAAAAACAGAATAGCAGCTGAAAGAAAAAAAACAGAGAAGAAAAAGAAAAAAAAAAGAAAGAAAAGAAGCATGAAGTGTCAGGAGATGGGTTAGATTTCTAAATTGGAAGATATGAACAAAGAGCTATTTGGATTTAAGATGTAGTTATTGATTGAAAAGAAGTGGACTCCGACAGAAATAGTTTCAGACTGCGCAGTTCATATTTTGATCGAGCCCTGATCGGTCTCCAGACCGATCAGGGAAGTTTCTAATCGGTCACCGTGATCGATCAGAAGAAGGCCAGTTTGATCAGAAACACTCCAATCCATTCAGAAGAAGAAGACCGATGTCCTAATCGGTCTCTTGACCGATCAAAAAGAGTCAGATCGGCCTCTTGACCGATCAAAAGAGGGAAAGAGGGGCAAAGTTCATCTAGTTACACTCTTTAGTATCCAAGTCTTCCACTTTCTTACATTCTTCATCTACTACATTTCTATTTCATATTTTATCATCCCATATTTCCTAACTTGTTCAAATAAGCCTTTATAGGTGTGGATTCAATTCAAGAATGATGGTGGAGAGTAGAGCATAAGCAAGCTTATGGTAGTGCAAGAAACATGATTGTGTTTGAGTGAGCTCCACTTTCATCAAAAATGTAGAACTTAGGAAGAAAGCCACTAAAATTTCCTTGAGAGGATTTGTGTGTTTAATTCATCTCAATTAGTCATGAAGGATGAAGTATACTTTATTGTTGGCTGAGGACAAGTTTCTAGTCCATTGAGTTTAGATTTTTGAGAATTGACAACCCTAGGTAATTTCAATTCAATTGCTTCTAACTATAATTGAGAATAATCTAGGGGGGTACATGATTAGTTTACTAGTTAGCTTATGCGAAATGCCCAAGAGCAAGTGTGGAGGAGTTGATAATTACCATTTTAATATTCAATCTAGGCTCTCAAATCCATGTTTTGATCCCTTTTTATATGCTTAAGTTTGCATTTACACTAGGTTCCATGAGTTTTTGCTATTTTGGCTTTAGATGCAATTCTTTCTATATTTGAGATATTGTGGCATTAAAATTTGAATATAATTTTGTAGGCTTTGAACGATCATGGACTTAGATCAGATTGGATCGAGTTTGAGTCAGACTTGGATTCAGATCAAGATGATCAAGCATTGGAAGAATGTGGGTCGTCCAATCAAGAAACGGAGAGATCTGAGCCATCTATCAGCTTCTGATCAATCTGAGCTCAAGATAGACTTAATCAAGACCATAGATCAAGATTTGAGATTTTGGTCCAAATCAGAAGTCATCTAGTCGTTGGATCAAGCTCGAGAGGAGTCTAAGCCATCCATTCAAAAGGAAATGCAATCCGAGACATCCGTTGTAGATCTGATCAATCCAAGCTGAGGAGAAGCAGATCCTGACCATTGATGGAGATCTAGAGAGTTTGGGCTCAATCCGAGATGATTTGACTGAAGGATGAAGCGAGGATGATCACAACCGTTCAATTTTAATGGGAATTAGTTAAATGAGGAAACTTCTCCACCGAGCTCTGTCGTCGCGTGTAGTCGCGAGTTCTTCAGTTTTCTTCCTGTTCTTCATTTTCTTCATCTGTTCTTCTCCAATCCGCGCGGCCACATCAAATCCAAGTTTGTTTTCAAGATTTCATATCATCAAGATCAATTCCCAGTTAAGTTTGCAACAAAATTCTTCTCTGAAAGGAGCTCAGGTGAGGGTTTCACCGGAGTTCTGTTTCTGCCAATCGCTTCCGTTTGATCGCTAGTTTTCTTCGTCCGGAGCTGTCGAAGCTTTAGAGGGGTTCTCCAAAGTGTTCTGATAGTTTCTGAGCTCGATCGCAATCCAGCCAATCAAGAAGGTAGAGACCGGGACAAATTTCAGCTTCTGATCGTTCTCTGTGATCGGACAGAGACGCTTCTGATCAGTCTCCAATCCAATCAGAAGGAGTCTTAATCGGTCCCGTGACCGATCAGGAGGATCCGTACACACCAATCCATTGCAAACTAATCCAGGAAGTAGATCCTTCGTTGGTTTTCGAGCTAGAGGATTTCTAGCTGGACTTTTGTATGACGGCAAGAGGAAAACTTGGCAAGGGACTGGTTTGATGTTCAAAATAGGATAATTTTGGTTCTAAACACGTATTTCTTCAAGTTGCTTTAGTTTGTTTCCAACTACACTTCGAGTCAAGTTTCTTAAGCATTGTTTTGTTCTAGCTTTCACATTTCTGCAATTAGTTCCCTGCATTCAAGTTTAGTTCTTAAGGTTCAATTCCATAGTTTTGAATTTAATTGCTCAGTTGTTAAATAGGTTAAATATAGTTTTTTGCAATTTCCTAATTCGTTTCGACTTTAACTGAGTTCATTCTATTTCATACTGTTAGTTCATTCATATTCGCAAAAACCCCCATCTTATTTGAAAACCCAAAACATCAAACGACGAATTCAAGCTTGAAATAGGCATCTTTAACTAGTCCTTGGAAAAATACGACTTCAGACCCCTATACTACACTTAGATTTGTGAACTAAGGGTTTTCAACTTATAAATTCAAATTTGAGGCTCATCGTGACATTGATTGTGGGCCCATTCAGTGACGCAGTTCACACTAATTGCGGACCTAATATACCGTGGCTCTTTTTTCATACCTCTATTTAAATGTCTTGGCCTCACAGATACTGATTATGCCATGTGAGAAATTCACAAAGGCATATGCAGGAATCATGCAGGGGTTCGGACCTTGGCTCGCAAAGTTCTCTTGGCGGGGTACTTTTGGCCAACCCTGCAAGCCGACTCTGCCTGCCTAGTGGCCGCTTGTGTGCCCTATCAAAAACACCAGAATCTACCACATGGTCCTGTCTCCTTTTTTAGGACCTCTACTATAGCCTGCCCATTTAACCAATGGGGATGAATATTGTGGGACCCTTCCCTTAGGGCCCAAAATAAAAGAAGTTCCTATTGGTAGTCATGGACTACTTCTCTATGTGGGTTGAAGTGATTCCCCTGGAGTGTATCATGGGAGGAGAGGTCATCAAATTTCTATGGCAGAACGTGGTTCGTCGATTCAAGGTCCCATACAAGATCATATTTGATAATGATCGACAATTCTAGGGTCGTTGCATTAAGCAGTGGTGCGAGGAGCTAGGAATCCAACATGTATTCACCTCAGTGGCCTACCCCTAGAGCAATGGACAGGTTGAGGTGGTAAACAGAGAAATTGTTAGGGGGTTGAAAATCAATTGAGTAGGATCATGTCGAGGGCAGATGGGTGGAAGAACTCTCAAATATCCTTTGGGTCTATCGAACCACCCTAGGAAAACACTCAGATGACACCATTCCACCTGGTCTACGGAGGAGATGTGGTGGTCTCAGTGGAGATCGGGGATGAATCTCTCAGAAGAGCTACCTATGGGGATCACAACGACTAGTTATGCCTAATCGACTTGGATCTCCTAATAGAAGCTCGGGAGAAAACAACCACCGGCTCATCGCCTATCAACAATGAATGCTTCTCAATTATAACCGATGAGTCATGCCAAGTCTTTCCAAGTGGGGGGCCTGGTCAGGAAAAAGATCAAACCTGTAGGAGAAGTAGTTAAATTGGAATCTCGATGGCAAGGACCCTACCGGGTAATCAAAAAGCTGAATTCAGGAGCCTACTATTTGGAGGACAGCGAAGGGAAGAAGCTAGATAGACCATGAAACACCCATCATTTGAAGTTGTACAACTCATAACCATCTATGGCTGCCTCACGGGCACAACCCTTGTCTTATCCTTTTTATTATCTATTTACTTACCTGCTCCCCATGACTACTGTACTACCTTTTTTAAGTGAAACAAAGATTAACTTTCTCTTCCCTAACCTTGAATACTATGTTCTTTTCAGGGTCTAAACTCTTCTGGCTTGAACATAGTCGGGGTCAAGATCTTCGGGTTGTAGTAGCAACGTCTCTTTTCTCAGGGATGAGCACATGTCGTATCGTATGCGTCCTTTTCAGGGCCAAAACTCCTCTGACTCAAGCATAGTCAGAGTCGAGATCCTCGGGTTGTGGTAGCAACCTCTCCCTTCTTAGGGACGAGCATATGTGTTATCTCCTTTGTCCTTTTCAGGGCCTAAACTCTCTCGACTCAGACATAGTTAGGGTTGAGATCATCGGGCTGCGGTAGCAATCTCTCTCTTCTCAGGGGCAAGCGTATGTTATATCGTTTGGGTCCTTTTCAAGACCCAAGCTCCCCCCGACTTAGACATAGTCGGGGTCGAGATCCTTAAGTTGTGGTAGTAACCTCTCCCTTCTCGGGGAAAGCAGATGTCGTATCGCCTGCGTCCTTTTCAGGACCCAAACTCCTCCGACTGGGACATAGTCGGGGTCGAAATCCTCGGGTTGCGGTAGCAACCTCTCCCTTCTGAGAGAAGAGCATATGTTGTATCGCCTGCGTCCATTTCAGAGCCCAAACTCCCTCGGCTTAGAAATAGTCGGAGCCGAGATTCTCGGGTTGCAATAACAACCTCTCCCTTCTCAGAGACAAGAATATGTCATATCACCTGAGTTCTTTTCTGGGCCTAAACTCCCCCGACTCGGACATAGTCGAGGTCGAGATCCTCGAGATGCAATAGCAACTGTTAGTGATATGAGAGAAGTGACCTAAGGCAATCGCCTTATGATTGTAATCATTTATTTTAATAAATGAATATTCACTATTTGAGTATACATGTTTGTGTATTTGATTGAGATCTTAAACTCATTTACTGAATGTCCGCAATACAATTCACAGCATGAGAGAATTTGTAATGAATTCACAACTAGTGATTATCTCTACATGTGCAATTGTGAAGTATTGAAATTGTCCCTAGTTGATGAATTGATAAATACAGACACTATCAATTCTGTTGAGACTAGCATGAGTTATTCTCTAATCAGCTGATTCTCACTGGCTGGTGACATTGAGATGTCCGGAGATAAATATGAATGCTAGTTAAGGGAACTAGTTCATTGGAGTGACTGACTGTAAAACTTCATATGGTAGTCTACATATAGATATGTCAGTGAAGTTCTTACTGCAGCTTAAGTGTGATGTTCCTTTGACTTGCAGTGTTCAAGTCATCTTGGTCATGAAGACTTATACTTTGACATCTTAAGTAAGCATCTCCAAGGAGGTGTGGAGCCAGGATGATTGGGTATAAGCCGAAGTGTCCGTAGATGTTTGAACAGCCTACAAAGGATTCACCACTCCTTGCGAGGAGATGTATACCCGAGGCCTATCGTCGGATTGTTACTCGAAGCCTTTGGCCAGAGCATGACATGTTCAGAGTATGAATCTCTTAAATACATGAGAGTAATTAGAATCCGTAGGACGAGAAAACGTTACTTCGGCTAGGTGTGACGTAGTCAGCCTAGTGGGGACTGACACACATAGACCATGTCCTAAACCAAGTGGGTATAAGATGGTGAAGGGAATGGGGCACGATTCATTATAGCTGCTGAAGGATTTCAGAATTGTTTCTGAGGTCAACCGTTGATCTTTCGATTAATTGGGGATCATGATGTACTACTAGATGTCACTCATGATCATTCTATAATTAATTGATTAATTATAGACGACCAACATAAATCGAAAGTCTATTTAGTCACACGCTCTATGAGTAATCTGAGGGATTTAAAATAAGTTGAAAATTAGATTTTCCAATCAAGAGAGATTAGGTTTGGTTGAGCCAAACAATAAGTCGAATCTGAATTTTTCAGAGACGCATCGGAAGCGTAAAATGGCTAAGTCTTTTGAAGACATAATAGATGAATTAAATAAGTTTAATTCATTGGGGCTTGGCTTGGATGGGCCGGCCAAATAGGGCCTACATCCTCTTTGCTTGGCCGGCCACAACAAAGGGAGAGAACCAAGGTTTTGATTCAATTTATAAAATAAACCAAGTGTGGTTTGTTTTATAAAATTATGGATGATATAAATTTTTATATAATAAACCAAGGTTTGGTTTATTTTTCATGGAAATTAAAATGAACCATGGATTGGTTTATTTTATAAAATCAATCATGGATTGATTTACCATGATAAGAAAATTTATTTCATAGGAGAAAAGAGACTTGATTGATTTTTTATCATAAATTAAAATATGATTTAAACCATGATATAAAATCAAACTTGGCATGATGGAATAAATTATTCCATATTTGAGAGGCTTGATGGTTGAGAGGCCACTATATAAAAGGACCCAAGGCAAAGCTTGGGTGATGATCATACAGATGAAGGCATAGGCTCTCTCCCTCTCTTTCTCTCCTTCTCTTCTCCCCTTCTTGCCGTGCGCCAACCAGCCCCAAGAAGGAGCACCAGCCAACCATCCTTTTGTGGTTAGTCTTCCGACTTCTCTCTTGGTTTTTCTCGTCGCATTCTCAGAAAATCTAGTAGTTCTCGAGAACACGAAACTCGTGGCTTTGCGAAGTCATCCCGAAGATACTCGGCGTGGACGCAAATAGAGGCGGAGCTTCCAAGGGACGCTTACGGTTGGATCTCGTCCCTTCCTTCGAGTTACGCGAGGTAATACGTAAATTAGTTTATGTTTCTGTAAAATTTTAAATATATGATCATGTCTACATAAGATAAAATTGCATGCTTAGATGTGTGGTTAAATAATTAGAAAAATTATTTATGCTAAACCTTCCGCTGCACGTAATTAATTTTAAAATTACGAACCCGCATCCATGTCAACATGCACCCGGTCCCAACAACAACCTCTTCCTTCTCAGGGATGAGCATATTTTATATTGCCTACGTTCTTTTCCAGGTCCAAACTTCCCCAACCTAGACATAGTCGGGGTCGAGATCCGCGGGCCGCGATAGCAATCTCTCTCTTCTCAAGGACGAGCATATGTCATATCGCCTACGTCCTTTTCAGAGCCCAAACTCTCCCAACTTGGACATAGTCGGGGTCGAGATCCTCAGGTTGCGGTAGTAACCTCTCCCCTCTCAGGGACGGGCATATATCGTATTGCCTGCATCCTTTTTAGGGTCAAAGCTCCCCCGCCTCAAACATAGTCAAGGTCGAGCTCAAAATGGCGTACCTCTATCAACGCCCAATAAGATACACCCCCCCCCTAATTAATCATTTTCATTCATGATTCATGCTCGAGAAAGTTATAGGGGCTACGAAAAGAAAAAACATAAACAAATGGCACCGACCTCAGAAGTCTGCCAATCCTCGACCAGGAGATTATTGGTAATCTGAGCTAGGGATATTTGAGGTCGAGGTTGATCTGAAGGAAGGAGCCCAATCTTAGACAGCTGCTGAAGAGTGTTAGCCACACTGTGCTCCACCATCTGGAGAAGGTGCACCCCTACCAAATTGTAAAATTCCTTTGAAGAGAGGAAGACTTTCTTTTACACCACCCAGTGGGATGCCTCCCCCTCCTAGTACTTCCGTAACTCGGCCTCTTTGCCCTCAAGCAGCTTCTACTACACCCCCAAAGCTGCCTGAAGCTCAGGTACTGAAGAATGGAGGATTGCCACTTCAACCTGGGCTACTTGCACCTTCGCATGAAGGCACTCTAGCTTAGCGAACTGCACCCGGTTTGATTCCTCTACCACCCGAGCAAAGGCACAGGAGGATTGCAACTTATGCTCCAATGTAGCTAGCATCGCCTTAGAGTCCTCCTGCACCTACTCCAGCTTCGGTAACTAGCTCTGTTCCGCGTATCGATGGGACTCAGCCTCTTCCTGAGTCGCCTTCAATTCCACCTCTAAGAGGTGGAACTGCCGCTAGTGGACCTCCAGCTCGGTGTAAGCTGCCTTTCCGGCTGCTTCCGAGGATGTCCATTTCTGGGTCCCTTGTTCTAGTTCGGCGTTCAAGCGGTTGGTCCTCTTACCTTTCTTCTTCCCCTTCATCTCCAAGGATTTTACCTGAGCCGTTAGGGAGTCGATCTCATTCTGACGTATACTCAGGGCATATTTAGCATCCAAAATCGAGATTTTATTCTCACTTATTATTCTTTGTAGGCGCTTGATCTCGGCCAGACTAGACATGGGTCTTCAGATAGGTACTTCAGGCAGGACGCCTCCATCCTTAGGTTGATAATGGTGACCTGGCAGGCAAATAGTTGCTTGGACAAACTGGCCACCTGCTCCCGTAGCTCGCAGCGAGCTTGAAAGAGTTCAGGATAACGACGACAGAAGACGATCAAGTTGGACATTATGGTCCCCATCGATCCCTATCAGTTCCTCAAGCAGGGCCCTCATCAGCATCCCCTTAGCCGCTGCCACCCCATCTTGCCATCGAGTAGCCACGGGGCCAAGTAAAGTCAGATCCAGGCGAAAATCTGAGGCACCTGGGAGGGGAATAAACTCCTCTTCTAATAGTTGTAGGCGCCAGCCTCAACCCCTTCCTGGTAGACCAAGGGAAGAGAATAAGGAAGTGAAATGTCCGACTTCATGATAACTTTTGCGGAGGCCGATGACAAGTTTGGCGGGGATAGATCCGATTGGGGCGGGTCGGATCCAACCAGGTCTGACAGAGGCAGACCTAGCTGGAGCAGAGGCAATTTCCTGGAAGGACCTTTCGGAGAAGGAGACAACCCACCCAACATGTCCCCCATCTCGGGAGGAGGGGACGACAGGCGAATATGCAGTGGCAAGGCTCCCTCGGGAGCCGCCACTCAGGAAGGCACAGGGGCCTCAGGAGACACGTCGAGGCAGGAAGTCTCCTGAGGATAGTGCTTCCTATTGCGTGATATCTGAAGGGGAAAAGGGGACTCCTCCGCATCCGACTCCTCTTCAGCCCGGGTATCCCGCGCTGGTGTAGCAACCGGTGTTGGGCTTCTCTCCGCAGGGACTGAAGTGTCGACCTCCCGAGTAAGATCGATAATCTCCGCTTCTTGAGCTGCCAACTCTGTCTCGAGAGCCAAGTCAGCAAGTTTAGAGTTGCCTGTAACATGGTCTCAGCTGTACAGAGATAATTAATGCTTAGTCAGATGTTGATGTCACTGCCCAAATAGAAGACTTACCAAAAGATTGCGCCAAGACAACTCGGATGGGACTCAAGCCGAAGCAACGTAGCACGCCTTCCTTGAGCAAGGAGTTACTGTCAAAGCTCAAGCCTGTGAGATGTGTGTGGGCTCTTGAGTACCCCCTCTCCTGGTGAAATCCCTCATAAAAGGTTGGGTCGACAACTCCTTCTACCATCGAAGAGGGGTCAACATGCCTTAGGGAAGCCGAATGTAAAAAAACTGAGGTTTCCACCTCTTGTGTGAGGACAGCATGCCCTTAATTAGCTATTGGCTTGTACGGGTTGAAAAGTAGAAAACCCCCTCCTCCACCAGCTTGGGGTAGAAGAAGCTATTGAAGAGGCGAGGGGAGAGAGGGAGGTGATACAAATGAAAGAGTATAATCATCCTGGAAAGAATACAAAAAGAATTTGGACCCAACTGAGAGAATGAAAATAGGTAGAGACATCCAAGAAGAAGGGGTGAATAGGGAAGTGGAGGCCACTAAGAAAATGACTCTAGAAGAAGGTCACACATCCCGACGAAGGTCGGTTTGGGCGATCGTTCCCGTTGGGCACGATAAGAACGTGGTTCTCCGGCACCTAATAAGCCAGGTGCAATCTCTCTAGAGAAGCACTCGTAAAACTCGAGTTTACGGTGTGATACCATGGAAGAGACGAGGATCCCGTGATCTTTATTTCATTAGAAACACAAACACATATTCTATCTGAGGGGAAGAAGGACCAAAGGCTTACTTGCATACTTAAAGCACAGACCCTCCGAAGAAGATGAAGACGACGGTGCTTGAAAGGTTTACCCTAGCGGAACACAGGAAGACTGTTAGATCTAGGTTCTCCTCCCAAGCATAATGCTCACAACCGCCCGATTGCAGACCAAAAAGCCTACCAACTTCTATATAATCATTGTACCTTCAGATGACTCCTCATATTCTGACTCGCAGTCTTATCATCATTAAGGAAACATGACCTCAAAAGGGATAAAGCGTACCTCAAGCATAGTTAACAAGGGCAGTAGATCACTCGGTCATTAATGATGGTGTGGGCAACTACTAACGCACAAATGTTAACAGAAACCTAAGCCCGCATAAACAAGAGACACGCGACCACTCCTCCCTGGCTGTATTTCAACAAGTTCAGTCAGTCGGACTGTTTGAGCCTCCTTTGACTAGACTAAAAGAGAAGGCTAGTGATGTCGGGGTAAGGTACGCTAAGCCAGCTAAGGAGGCCCACGTCAACTAGGATAGGGATGCTTTGCTCACATCATGGCCTCAACGTAGATTCCTCATATAACAACCCCCAAGATTCCAGGACTCGGGCATGGAGTTCGGGTCGGGATCCCGACCCGAACTCCTAATCTGAGCCTAGGGACCAAACTCCCAGGTTGTGAATAAGACCAAATCATAGTACAACTCTTTAGGATAACCCTCGAGCTCAACCCTCGAGCTGGGATCCCTTCTGCCAGCGAGAATATTCCTACTTGCATTTGACAAGGAGCTCAAGTAATCCCACGCCTTTGAAGAATAGCAATGGCTCTAATGAACGTGAGTCATGAAACGGTTCTAGAAAACGTGCCCACTAAGAAACATCGGTTGAAAACCCATCTAAATGTATTGTAAAACTCATCCCCTGCATAGTAACGTGCGCGAAGCCTATGAGATCATAGGACAAGTCATCCATCGACCCCTTATAAAAAGGTATTCACCCCAAATGGTAAAGGTACGTGTGGAAAACCCTAATCTTCTCTTACTGTATTTTTTTATTGATTTCCACCTCTAAATTGAGCATCAGAGTGACTACGTCGGAATCTCTCTAGTCGTCCTCTGAACTCGTATTCATTTTCTCAAAAATTCCCTGAAGGAACCAGGTCAGAGCATAATCCCTCTTCTTCCTCGCTTCATCATCGATGAATTGTCTGTCGAAAAACTTGGCAACATCAATTTTTCTTTTTATTATTTTTTCCTTTCCTTGAATTCTTTTCTCTTTCTCTTTTGGGATTCCTCTCTCTTCTCTTCTGAATTCTTTTCCTTTCTCTTACCATTCTATAGGATTTTTTTTCCACAGTTAATTCCTTTCTTTCCAATTCCATCTTTCGAATTTATAATAAATGACCTCCCTATTTAATTTTTTTCTCTAGTTTTCGAACATATAAAGCGAATCGTACATTTTGAATTAAAAGTGTTTGATTTATTTTTAGTGATCGATCCGACCAATTTTCCACTTAACATTGGGAAACATTCATTTAATTCAATATTTTTAAATTAAACATTTGTTAAAAAAATATTCATTAATTTATCTAAATTAAAAATCGATTGTTAAATATTTAATAAATCAAGAAGATTGTTGCATTATTACCTAGGCGTGTTAGATATCTTTATAGATTTTAAATTCGAGTTAAATAAACATCATTAAATTTTATAATAGATCTAAAATCATTATAAAGGAGTAAGTCAATTGTTTAACAACCATTAAATATAAGAAGATTAGGTATTTAATTGAACGGATTAATTCTAGAAATAATTTAGTCGCTCATATAAATTTTTTTATCCATTATCAGTATTAATCATAAATAATAAAAGATCATTTTACCGTAAATTACTTTTAAATCCCTATTGATATCTTAAACATTGCTCTTAGTCCCCATATTAGAAAAAAAATTATTTTTACTCTTTATATATAAAATTTTATTTGCTTCAACTCCCTATACCGATTTACTTAATTGCCTTCATTATTTTTAGATACAAAATATTTAAAATGAGATATCATTTCTCTTAAATTCAGTATCATTTAACTAAAATCTAATATATTTTTTTATTAAATTGAGTATAATTTTTTTCAAACCTAGCTAGTTGATAAGAATCAATTTTTTTTCAAAGCTAGTTGATTAAGAGAGCTGCTCATAATTGATTAAAACTACTCTAATCGATTGAGACAATCGATTGAGAAGCTCTGATTAATTAGAAATTGATTGATAATCAATCAGTTATATTTGTCATGAGAGAATATCACTCTTATTTTTTATAGGTACAAAAAGTTCAAAAGTCAGTATAATTTTTTTCAAAATTTAACACATTTAAATTAAAATTTAGTATTTTTTCTATCAAATTGAGTATAACTTTTTTTTCGTTTGATCAATTGATTAGGAGTTCAAATCAATCAATTGGCTTAGGGTGAATCAATTGGGTTGTACTCAATTTGATAGAAAAATATACTAGATTTTAATTAAATGATACTGAATTTAAGAGAAATTATACTTTATTTCGGACTGTTTGTACCTTAAAAAAATAAAAATAATTAGGTAAATCAGTAGTTGAAGTAACTAAAACTTTACATATAGGGAATTGAAATACATTTTTTCTAACGCAAGGTTTGAAGAGGAAGTTAGGTTTTTAGGAAAATTTTCCCATCTTTTTATTTACTAAACGCCATTAACGATTTTATCAAAAGACGCATTTGTTATCCAAGCTATTCCACCTAATTCGCAACAACATGTGATTGAGATTCTCATTAATTATTAGTCATCAGATTTTATTTTATTTTATTTTTCAAAAGTATTTAAACGATGGGGAATTTAAGAAAATCGATAATATCAAAGGACAATGTGCCGTATGGTAAATCATTAAAGTCGTTTTTGTGCCTTCAAATCATTACTCCTTTTTAATTGAGCACGCCACCTCGAGATTAAGTTGCATACAATAGGAAAAAAAAAAAAAATAATTAACAAGATTTTTTTAATTAATATCGAGCGACTGGTCCGGCCACATGAAAGTTTCCCACATGCCATCAAGATAAATCGAGAAGCGCTCGCAGTAGACGGTCTAGAAGTCCAGCATCCCAGGGTTCGCGCCGTAGCTAGGGATCGAATCGCGGATGCCTAAGATAGCGACTAGTCACCCTACCGCTGTACTATAGCCCCAGTCGCAAGTTGCGTAAAATAGAGTTATAAATCCTAGTGAAGATAGTTAATATTTAAATATTATCATCTTAGTATATGAGGGCTAAAATTTAATAAAATTAATATGTTCATCCTCTTTACGCATTGAGAATAATATCGAGACTAATAATCTCCATGAATTATCTTCTATGTTAATTCTGAAACGGTCTGACAAAGATGTAAGGGCGAGCATATTAGTTGAGAGAAATATCCTCTTATAATTTTTTTTATTTATCTCTGAATAAAAATAGAATTTTAACCAAGCACGCGCAGGGAGTGTTGCTTTAGATTCAATTGGATTTTCTGATTCAAACTAGTGTAAAATTCGTACGATGCACGGAAATCTTATATAATTCAAATAACATATTTAGCAATAATATATATATATTAATTTTTATTATTAAATGAAAAATTAAAATGAAAAATAACATGCAAAGATCACATGTTCTATGTAACATACAAAGATTACATATCCTATTTGGTTTAGGCGAGAATCATAAACTCTTTGTGAATGTCACGTCTGTGTATGCGTACTGTAGTAAAAATTATATTTTATAGATATTAATAGATAGATTGTGAAAAAAATAAGGTTATTACGATAAGTCCCTGAGGAAAAAAAACAATTTTGAATCAATAGTTGTGAAGATTTTCTGACTGATTTCTAAAACAGAGAGTTTAGATTTTTCCTCCTGTTCTTCCCCAGCCAAATTCCAAGAAATGTATGTCTCGTTTTGTAAACCCTAACCCTAGTTCAGCATTCCCAGGGGGAAATGAGTAGGGTTTGGCCGTTAGATTTGGGGACTGGTGCGGGCATTAATTTTGGGCATTGAATGATGGCAACCTGCCTCACCTTTGGTATAGTAGTTAGTGGGTGGGAAGCTCTGCCATCTTCCATTTTAACTTTCGATCGTGATGATAACTCACTCCTCTTTTTTTTATTCCTCTATCATAACCTAAGACAATTCATCAGAAAGACAAAGGCCTTTCTTTTCTGTGTTCTTTTTAATCTCCCACCACTTTAGGAGATCCAAGGTTTCAGTTTTTGCGGTTAGTTCAATTCCGTGCTATTGTTATTATGCTTTGGTCCTATTCATAATAATTAACATGTAGATGTAGTCTGAAACTTTGATCTTTGTGGTCAGAAGAAGAGCAGGGAAATTGAGGTGGGTTGAGGTATGCCAATACGCCTTTTAAGAAGAGTTTAATCATTCATGCTTTCTATCTAAAAGTTCTGCTTTTCTGTTGGATTGTGGTTGGATTTGGTAGATCCTTGTGTTTTCTGCATTAGGACCTCTTAGTGGTTTGAGTCTTTGAGAATCTTGTCGTAGAGCATCCTAAAAATTGAAAGCTAACAAGAAAGAATATGACTTGGAACATCAAACTGTTCCCTTGCCTTTTTTGTTTCCTTATCTTTGTACCATTGGAGGTCGAACTTGTTGTGGTTGCCCTTTGATTTCTCTCCTTCGATGGAATGAGTATTAGATGACCATCGTGTTGAAGTGATCTAAATGCACATAAATATATTGTATTTCTGCTTTTGACCTGAGGTATTTCAGCGTGGGACTGCAGCTTTTCCTACTTTGCCTAATGATTGTACTTCCAGGTGATTGAAAGATGTGTATTTACATTTCATGTTTCTTGTGATGCTAGATGTTCTTGGTACTCTTCTATGAGTGAGTAAGTTAGCAATCTTGTTTCTATATCCCAGTTGTTGTTTGGTAACCGATCTGTTCCCACTTTCAAAGGTTTCCAATCAAATTCTCTGTATCCTGCTTTTGCAATATGATTTCTCTGATGCACTTTGTATAGCAATGTTCTGTTGTACACACCTTAATCTCCTCATCATTATGTTGCTCTAAATTGTGTCCTTATTGTATTTATTGTTTTTTGTTCATGAGATGAGATGCCTAGTCGTTTATGCATTATTGCAGCAAATTATCTCATTTATTTACAGAAAAAATATTTAATGTAAATACTTTTAAATACAATACATGAGTTCCACCTTTTTGTTTGATTGCGCTTTATCCACAAGTTGAGTAGATTAGAGTTGAAGATGTAGGAAGAAAGACAATATTCAGTTTAACATAATAAAAATATTACTAATGACATAGCCTTGCAGAAAAGAACAATGTGGTTGACTCAAATTATTGGAAGTTACATCAGTTGTTGATGATGATAGAATTAAAATATGTTACTCTATATCCTTCTCAGATTCTCATGATTTCCCTAATGATCTCACATTACTGGTTGCAGAATCTATTGTGTACTTTTCGCGCTTGTAGCTGGTTCTGTTATGAAACGCCAAGGTGTAGATGGTGAAATTAGGTATGCAAGACTTGTGTCTTTTGCCCATTCTCATTTCTGTTGCTTGAAGAGGATGTGCTGCTAAACTGTGCAGAGGACGTTTGTATGCTATGTAAGGCATGTAGAAGCTGTTTCTTTTGCTTTCATTTTGAATAGACTTGATGAGTACAACTGCAGACAGTATACTCGATAAATCTATAAATTGTGTCCAAATTGGCATCAGATCTGCTTGCTTTTAGTCAGTTTCTCACTTCCACTTTTGATTGTGTGTCAATGTGCTTTGTAGGAGAATTTCTCTTGGCATTCATCTGTTTCTCATCCGCTATATTTTATGCTGACTTGCTTGTTATATTGGGCAATGGTTGATTACTCCAACAGTGACAGTTTGTTTCTAGTGCCTTTCGGTTTTCCATAGATTTACCTTTTCAAAGCATGTGTATTTCCTCGACTTGACCATAATCTATATTCTTGCTTTCAGATGGTGAGAATCAGTTCAGTACAATTATGCATCGAAATGATACCACATGTGAAGAAAGAACTGATCCAACAGAAAAGATCGAAAAGATAAGCAAAGCTTTACCACTAGTTACTGAATTTGAATTTTCAACTAATACACAAGATAAAGATGGAGGATGCATCGAATCTCTATATGCTGTTATTCCTGAAAAAACTGGAACAGTTGCAGTCTGCTCTGAGTTGTTTTCGGACAAAACTATCACTCATATTAATCTTCATGAAGTCATAGAAGGCAGAGATTTCCAAGTTATCAAAGATATATGTGTCGATGATGGTTTACATTCCTGTGAGAAAAATTTGTGTGAAAACACTGAGGTTAGTGAACAAACGACTCATGGCTCCGGAAGTACTGAAGCAAATTCAAATGATGCTCTGAGTCCAAAGATGGCAGATGGTTCTATACAACTTCAGGAAGAAACAGAGCTTATTTCTGTGTCTAATTCTCATGACATGGACGAAAAGTTATCATGGGGCTTCACTGAAATCAAAGAAATTCTGGATGAAAGCAACAAGATATCCTATGGAAAGGTCACTTTGCAGCAGTTGTTTTCTCTCGGTGAGCTTGAAACAGATATCCAGGGCATTGCTCCAGGTGGGATCAGTGATGATAAAAACAGTCTACATCAGAAGAAAACTGAACTGGTATCAAACTACAGCTGTGGTATAGTGTTGAACTATATTTTTTATTCCTGTATTTGAATTTTAAATAAATTGCTTTAAAGTTTTTTTGCTCGTTTGAAACAAAAAATCCATACAAGAAGAAAACTGAACAGGTATCAAAGTACAGCTGGGGTATAGTCATGAACTAAGTTTTTCCCCTGCATTTTGTGTTTTAAGTTTTTAACTTTTAAATAAATTGTTTTTTTAGTGTTTTTAGCTTGTTTATAATTTTTATAGACTAAAACCATTCGTTAAGTCTTGGCATAAAGGAGAATGCTGTCTAACCTATCCCTAAATTTTAAAATTTAGATAAAGAAAATTGCAGTTCATTATAGATACTTTTTACCTGTCTTGGCCAATCTGAGCAATAGAGTTTGAAAAGCAGCAGAAGCTGCACTTGCAAGGTTCATGAGGCTCATGAATAAAAGGAAAACAAAATGGATCGCAAGAATCATTTGTGAACAAAGACAATAGAAAAAATCATAGGGAACTAGAAGAAATTTGAGAACTGAGAAGTGGTAAGAAACACAGTTTATCTTTTCTTTGTTTTTTTTAAATGAAATTGTTAGAACCCATGTATAAATATGTAATTGAAGGAGGGTATGTTTGTAATACCATGCTCTATTAATAATATCCATATAAGATATTGAGGGACTATCTAGGGTTATTTATTGAGAATAATCTCCTATCACATGTCATTAAAGCCACTCCTAATACTCTCTCATTGTTCATCCTTTGTGTCCCCACGGGATGGACTGATGGTTAGTGCGTGGGTGTTCCCACCTTGAGGTATGGGGGTCAAAATCTGGCAAAACCAGTGTGCCCTCCCTCCCCACGAGCTAGCCACAACATCCGGGCTAGTAGCCCCCTTATTTACCTCCTCCGTGTTGGCCTTGGGATTGGTTGGCGGGGGCGCTGGGGCCGAGCGAATTTCCTTTTGCCACCTCATTGTTCATCCTTTGTGTTTGCATATCTATTCATGCGTGACCTCCTTCATCTCGAAGTTTGTTTGGATATAGTGTCTCCTACCTTTGGCATGCCTCTATGCATCTATTAACCAGACCCCCTCTGCATGACCACACACCCTCTGCGTGCGCCCTTATCACCAAAACACCCATGCATATTTGCCAATCATGCCCCATCTGCATGATTGTGTGCCCTCCACATGACTGTGTGACCTTCGCTTTCTCACCGTGCCATTATGTGACCTTTGTTGCATACTATGCGATCTTTGCCAATCATAGCATTGTTGTTGGGCATTGCCACACATTTGATTATTTCAACTGCTAGTGTTAGTTTTGGTATGCTACAAAAATATCATAATCTTTTGCTATTTCTTCATGCATCCCATTAGGATTGTTCCCACTATTGCATTCATGACCATCACATCATATAAGTTCAATGATTGCAATTATACTTCCTGGGCAATGATCGTTCATGTATGGTTGTGAGTCGAGGCGAACTAGAGCACCTTAGTATTCATGTTGTTGAGATCCCTAAGTCTATTCACCTTACATGGGAGTGGATAGATTCTGTGGTAGTTAATTGATGCTATGATCATTTTCTGTAGCTATGTCTTTTATTATGAAACATGAATATAAACTAGAGGTCTTTATATGGGGACATTTCTTGGGCTGACTACTCTCGTTAATCGTTTCCCCACTATAATGACTAACTTCAGAGACATTCTTTTGGTTACTTCAGATATCCTAGAGATACAAGATCGCATTGGCTGATTATTCACCATGTCTGTGTCATTTTGCTTATCTTGGATTGGAGGAGTTGGTGAGCTATTATATTGACTAATTACTTACCACTATGTTTCACACTGAACTGTTGTGGTCATAGATCTTTGTAAGATCCTTCGTTCCTCCTCCATTTAATGTGTACATGTGGATGTTATGTGCCTCAATTATTGCTCCATTCATATGACCTTGCGATAGATTGAGCTGCTTTGGTGGTTGACTTATCTTTTAGAGGATCACATAATGGGTTTTGGGGCTAACAACTAGGTCGAGGTGATCCTTCTTGAGGATAGAACAGACCCAAGTGTATTCACTGTGGAAACTTGGGGCATAGCAATGATACATGCTACTTCATCAGTCCATGCTTTCCCTTTTAGTCGCTCGTTTCACATTACCCATGTTCCTCGCTTTAATTTTCCTCAGCTAGCTTAGACAAGTTCCACTATCATAGTCCCCGCAAAAGAATATTCTTGGGTTCTCTAGCTTTAAGCAGCAACTAGTGCATCATTTCAGTCAACTACCTCATTTGCCTATGGAGGTACTTCCACTACTTGCATAATCTATTCTTCTCAAGATTCTCCTTGGATTCTAGACTCAAATGCCTCTAAGCATATTTCTGATAATGAATTCATTTTTTCTAATCTTACAGCATCATAATTCCCTACCAATGTCACAATAGTTGATGTGTCTCATTCATCGATTACGGACATTGGTGATGTGGTTCTTTTTCCTATATTTCATTTCTACCATATTTTATATTCTCGAATTCCACTAAGCTTGTTTATTAGTAAACTTACTATATCTTTGAATTATGTTCTTATACTGAATGTCACTTCTATTTTTGTTCATAATTTGAGGACTGACAAAGCATAAGAGATGAGTTTTATCGACTTTATTAGTTTTGCAAGATTGTCATTTCTTTTGGCTACACCCTCTTCTCTCTAGATCCACAATTGCCTTGGTAACCTTGGTCTTCAACACTTGAAGCCAATGGTTTCAAGCCTTTCCAATCTTCAAACTCTTTATTGTGAATTTTATCAATTTGGTAAACATGTTAGGTCTTTTTTTCCCCCTAGGAGTGTTCATAAACATACTTCTATACCATTTACTTTGGTTCATTTAGATGTTTGGGGTCCTAGTCATTTCAATCCCACTTTACATTTCATTTATTTTATACCTTTATTAATGACTACTCTTGAATAACATGATGTTTCTTAGTAAAGGATCTAATTGAAGTGACCAACATCACTTCAATTCATATCTTCCTCTCCCTGGATGTTCCTTTCCACTAGCCACCATCAATTTAACATCAAAAATATCTTTCTTCATTGTGATCTTTTTGGCAAAGTTTATATGCAACAACCCACTAGGTTTGCTACTAAGGGGTAGACTCGCCTTGTGTATAAATCACTAAAAACCTCTAAGAGTGTGGTTTGAAAAGATTAGTTCAAATTTTCTTTAACATAGCATAAATAGGAGTGTTACATATAGTTAGACTTATACCTTGTCTTTCAGTCAGAGAAGTGTATCCTTTACCTTGCGTGTAAACTAAAGAAATTATTGTACGGACTAAAGTAATCTCTAAGAGCATGATTTAGAAAGTTTAGTTCTACTCTTCTTCGATATAGTATGAACAGGAGTGTTATAAATAGTCGGTATTCTACCTTGTCTCTCATTTAGGGAAATGTATCTTTCTTATTTTATATAGGGATGATATTATAATTAATGGTGATGACACTAGTGGAATTACATGATTGAAAGATTATCTTTATCAATAGTTCGAACTTAAGGATTTAGGTGACCTCAAGTACTTTTGGGGCATAAAATTGCTCCTTTAGGAGATATCTACATTTCGCAATGCAAATGCGTACTAGATATGCTTGTGGAGATTAGCATGTTCGAGGATAAACCATATTCCCATGGATCATAATGTCATATCAGTACCTTGATAGTTGATAGTGGGAGTTTCGGGAAGATATAGAAGATTGGGAGGAAAACTTAGAAGACTAATGATGAAGTTAAAGATAAAGATCAAGTTGTGGTTCAACAAGCTAATGATGGGGATCAAGCTAAGACTATGGAAGAAAAGGAGCATCCCACCCACTCTAGATGTTGTTGACGATCCACTGTGCATCAATGGAGGCCAAATTACAAGGGTTAAGGCTAAAAAGATGAAGGAATCATTTAATGTTCTAATTGAAGATGTTAAGGCCAAAGTTACAATTGAAGTAGATTTGACCAAGAGCAAGTCATGCGACTTAGTCAACCTAAGTCAAGCATTGGATGAGCTTAATTAGTCTCTTAAGGTAACAAAAGGAGATTTGCTCGCCCTCAACGCCCCGCCAACCCGTCCCAGGGCCAACACGGATGAGGTAAATCACGGGGGCTAGTAGCCCGGATGCTGTGGCTAGCGTGTGAGGAGGGTGGGCACACTGACTTTGCTAGGTTTTGACCCCTAGACCTCAAGGGCTTAATTAGTCTCTTAAAAAAATGATTAACAAGGTTTTTCGAACCTCGGGCCATCCACCCGGCCCCACGGAAGTTTCCCACCGGTCGTTAGGGTAAATCGGGAAGTGCTTGCGATGGACGATCCAAAAGCCCAGCGTCTCAAGTTTCGTGCCCCATTTGGAGGAAAGATTCCTCCAAAATACGTTGTAACTAGGGATCGAACCACGAATGCTTGGGTTGACAACTAGTCGTTCTTCCGCTGCACCATAGCCCTGGGAGCTGTTAATTAGTCTCTTAAGTTCTATGTCTATGTAGTAGGGACAATTTTGATTTGTAGGCTCAATTTCTACCTTTATTTAGGTTGTAATGGTAACTTAAATCCAAACTAGTTATTTAGTCTACATAGGCCTCTTCTAAATGGGTTTCATTTTGGCCTTTTAGGGTTTTTAGGTCACACTATAGCTATAATAAAGGCGGCGACGACCGCACATGTAACTTTTAGCTTGTTTCAATCTAAAGCAGAGTGAGACTCTCACTTGTTAGTTCTTCATTGTATTAGAGCTTATCAAGGCATCCCCTTGTGGCAGTCGAAGACTTATCAATCTCAATCCCAAGGTTAGGGCGTCTTCCATCTCCTATACCAAGGTTCGTGCTTTCTTAAGCATTGGGTCCAGGTTTTTTTCATCCATCTTATCGATTTAGACTTTTCTTGTTTCTTCCTTCAATTAATTGTGAATTCATGAGACTTTCTTCTTCTTGGGTTCACATCAACTAATAGGAAAACTAATATCTCATTTGTTTGTGTGATTAGTCAAATTTTGGAGAATCCATATCATTGTCAGTAGGAAGCAACTACAATAATTCTAAGATACTTAAAGAGTGCTCTAAGAAAGGTCTTTTGTCTGTGACTGAACAGAGGTCGTCTCAGGTACTCCGATAGAGATTGGGCAGGGATCTTACAAATGTTCTACTTTTGGTTATTGTATCTTCTTGCGAGGTAATGTTATATCCTGGAAGACAAAGAAACAAGATTGAGAGGGAGGCAGAATACAAAAGTATGACCACAGTAACATGTGAACTCATTTTGGTAAAACATTTTATGACTGAGCTAAGATTTACTCCTGTAGAGCCAATGAAGCTTTATTGTGATAATCAAACTGCTATGCACATTACTTTGAACCCCGTATTTCAGAGAGGATAAAGCGTATAGTGCTTGATTGTCACTTTATTAGAGAAAGTGCAATCAATTGATATTGCCACTTTATCAGTTGTAATGATCATTTAGTAGATTTGCTCACTAAATCATTAAGAGGGCTTGAGGTTCAATACAATTATAATAAGCTGGGCTTCAACAATATATTTGAACCGACTTTAGGACGAGCGTTGAGACTCGTGTAAATATGTTACTCGCGAGGGTATATTCCTAATACCATAGTCTATCAATAAGATTTAAATGAGGTAGTGGAAGACTACCTAGAGTTATTCATCCACAGAAATGATATGTGAAATTCCACTTATTTGCCTACCAGCTTAAGTTTCCTTTAGAGTCATCTTTTTGGTTCTTAATTGATATGAGTCGATCGACTATAAATAATTATGTCCATTGAATCTTATGGGTTGTCCTGTTAAGTTGGTTGACCAATAGTCACTTACTAGCAGTATCTCATTTCTAGTTGTTTGTTTTCATATTTTGTCTCTCTAGTATTTGCTGATCTTTACAGTTTACATATGTTTATCAGTTAATAATGCTCCAAACGATCAGTTGGAAATACCAAGTACTTCTGATCTTAAGCCTGGAGCAGAAGCAGAAGGAATAAGTGGAACAGGAATGGATGAAGCAATTATTAACAATGCTCGCAAACATTCTGTATCTGAAATCACATTTTATGATGCCGCGGCCACTTCTGATCAAAGAATGTTTTATCACAATGACCATGGACATTCGAACTTCACCGACCGTTCTGTATCTGGTCCCAGAGGAACTTCTGGGCACCTCGCTTATTCGGGTAGCATTTCTCTTCGGTCTGATAGTAGCACAACCAGCACCCGCTCCTTTGCATTCCCAGTGTAAGTTTTGTTTGAATATTGACTTGCAGATTTTCAGGTTAGTCACATAATGGCTAGATTTGTTTGTTCAGTCGCCAATTGTTCATCTGGAAGCTCTCTATGATTCTATCTCGATCATCATTGTAATCATCGCGCACAGTGAATTTAAAGTTACAAAAAGTTTCTTTAAAGTTTAACAGTGAGCATGAGCTTAAACTACAGCTTAAATGTAATTGATCATGGTGTAACTTCAGATTTAATAAACATTATAAGTGATTATTTTCCTTTTGTATGTGCGAATGTGTGTGTTTGAGGTATTACTTTTCCCTTGGAGAATGCTAATGACATCAGTTTGTGTATTTCCAGATTACAAAGAGAGTGGAACACTAGCCCTGTAAAAATGGCAAAGGCGAGCCGAAGCGGTTGGGGGAAAAGATGGTGGAGAAAGGTTGTTTCATGCCGTAGATGTTGAACATCTTTCAATTTTCCATGTTAATTCTCCCTCGGAGTTCCTCTGTTTGTTCCACCTCTCCTCTTTCGCGCTTGCAGCAGCATTGGATTTGTGAATTGATTCAGAGTTGTAGGGCATTCTTATTCTTGTTCTTGTTCTTGTTCCTCTGTGGCAAAAAAGTGATAATCCTCACACGGTCCATCCATGTTAATTCTTGTCGATCAAAGAAACAATGTAGCTGTTCATGTAGACTCTGAGATTCGATGATTAAATTGCGGAGGGTTATTAATTCAGATGTTATGGCTAACACGTTGGGTGGGGGTGGGGGGAGCACATTGACTTTGTCAGATTTGGACTTTCAGACCTCAAGATGACAACACTACATACGTTACTCATCAGTCTATCTAGTACGGGATAGTTGGGCGCTCAAACATGGTGGGATTCACCGGGTGAGCCAAATGGGATTAATTGAGCAGGTTAAACCAAATAAGTCTTAATTAAGCTAAGTTGGTGGGGTGAATTATATATGAACAACTTGGAAGCCAATTAAGCTAGGTTGGCACATCGTTCAAATTAGATAGGTTGAAAGAGGGTGAAGTGTACCCCGGGCAATGGTGTACTCGGATATCTAAAAATCGAGTATCAACTTGGACAAATTAACAGATGAATTTCACTTAATGAATAGTTGATTTAAGAATGTTAAACTGATGAGCAACCTTCTAGTAGCAGTTTTCAATTTACTTTGATAACCCGTGAAAAATTTTAATGAGGCCGATCCGATTACTCTTAAGATTAGTCAATGTAGCTGATGTCAACTAAAAAAGGATGACGTGTTCCTGAGACAATGATGAAGTGGTAGGGTGCTTCTGAATTTCCCAGGTATATAAGTATCGATTTAGACAAATTAATCCATGTCTTCATGGACAGTTAACCTAACAACTTTAGCCTAATGGATCTTTTATTGTGAATGTTTCTCGATTGACTCTAGTAATCAGTGAGAAACTTCGGACAAGATCGATCACTCTAGGATTAATCAGCTCAAGCAAAAGCGGATTTATATTAGGATCGGAAGGAGTCACAATCTCCCCCAAATTTTTAATAACATTATTAGTAGGGGACTAGGGGTGTTAATTCGGGTGGGTTAGGTCGGGTTGGAATTTTTTTTTAAACTCTCAATCCGAACCCAAATTCAACCCGAAACGTCCAAACTCGAATCCGAACCCGACCAACCCAAACTCGACCCGAATAAACCGAAAAAACTGATTCAAAATGTCTGTTTTGGCTATTTTCCCTATAATTCTTTACTTTTATCTTAATACTTCATCATGATTATACTAATATTGATATTAATATACATAAAAATATCTTAATTTTTAAAATAAAATTTGATTTGACTCTAAAAAATCGACTAAACATTAAATTTGGGTCAACCCGAACTCGACCCGAACCTGACCCGAACCCGATTTTTTTTTGTCGATTTGGATTGGGTCGTCAGGTCGGATTTATTTTTGACACTCCTAATTATTAGTATATGAAAATTTATAATAATATTATTAGTATATAGAATATATATGATTGGTATAATGATAAATTTTATTTTTTTTAACACACATCATCCTCCTTTGAACGATTAAATTTTAATTTTTTTTTCTCATTTTAACTTAATATATATTAATTATCTTTAAAGAGATCATTAATATATTATACATTTAATAATTATCTTAGTCACTACTTAATATACGTTTCCCTTTCAAATTTAAAACCCTTAATCGAGATGGTAAATAGTAATTCTCTCATTCTCAACGTCTCTATTAATATATCTTAAAGTCAACATAAAGAAAATAAATTATAAAAATTATTTATCTGAATGTTATGATTAACAGAAGGATAAACACACTTATTTTAAAATGCTTAATCGTCTCGTATGCGTAAGTTGATATTTGACGTCAAGTAAAAAATAATGGGTCAAGTAAAAAATAATGGGTGAAGTGGATGCACCAATTGAAGCGGATGAACTTGGTGGGTTGGACGAGCTCATCAGACTGAATTGATAGATTATGATTAACGACATTATGTAACATTGAATCTCAGACGATCGATCCAGTCCATAAAAATTTTTTAATGGTCATTAGGATAAATCGAAAAGTGTTTACGGCGGAGATCTAGAAGCCTAACATTCTAGGATTCACGTCCTATTTGAAGAAAAAATTCCTACCAAATACGTCGTAAAATATGATTAACCAGATAACAGACGAATCTAGGGTGACCGACCCGGCCCTATAGAAGTTTCCCACCTACCATCAGGATAAATCGGGAAGCGCTCTTGGCGGGCGATCTAGAAGCCCAGCGCCTCAAGATTCGTATCCCATTTGGAAGAAACATTCCTGTAAAATTACGCTGTAGTTGGGTATCGAACTCGGATGCCTGAGATGGCGACTAGTTACCCTGCCGCTACACCATAACTCGAGGGAAAAAAAAATAATGTACTAGGTAACGGACGAACCTAGGGCGATCGACCCAATCTCACGGAAGGTTTTCACCGATCGCCAAGGTAAATCGGGAAGGTTTTCACCGATCGCCAAGGTAAATCGGGAAGTGCTTATAGTGAGCGATTCAGAAGCCTAGAGTTTTAGGATTCGCAACTCATTTGGAAGAAAAAATTTTTAGATTTTTTTTCGAGGTTTATCCAATCTCGGACGATTGACCCGACTCCACGGAAGTTTTCCACCGACCGTCAGGATAAATCGGAAAGTACTCGTGGCGGACTATCCAGAAGCCTAGCGTTTCAGGGTTCACGTCCCATTTAAAGAAAAAGTTTTTATAAAATACGTATAGTTAGGGATCGAATCATGAATATGAATATCTAAAATGATAATTAATTATCCCTCCGTTGAACCTGGGCAAAAAATGTCAACTGTATGATCATGGGTTGGGTGGACTATTCTAGCCAATTGAGTCGATCTAGGTTGGTCTAAATGTCAATCATGTTGGTGGATGGTCATGGCAAATAAAATGTGATGTGAATGTCGAGTCAAAAAGATAACATGGAATTGGAATGGGCAAATTTGACAGGTTGATTGGGTTAACAATGCGAGAAAAAAACAATAATTACATAGGTAACATCAAACTAGCAAGGCTTGACAAGTTGAATGAGACGGGGCGAATCAATATGAGAGTTATTTAACATTACTTCATTTGTCTTAATTTTTTTATTTTTAATTATTTCAATTAAATTTTTTAAATTATTTAAAAGAATAATTAGAGGATCAGAATTTAAATTTGAAATAAATATTTTAAAAGTTGACTTTTAAATATATGAATATGTATTTCGATTTGATAGACGTACTAGAAGATTTAATTAGCAAAGTTCAAGCATCTGAATTATAAAAAGAAAAATAAATTCTAATTTTACAATAAATTACCGAACGTAGATGAAATTTCGAAATATAAATCATGTATTTAAAATTATATAGTCATACAAATTTTTCCCAAAAGAATCTTACATAATTTAAATAACATATTTAGTGATAATATATATATATCAATTTTTATTATTAAATAAAAAATTAAAATTAAAAGTAATTTTATTTTATCATGGATTCATGTCAATATAAGATATAGTATTATTTTTTATAATATAAAATATTAATAGTGATAGTTTTATAAGAGTGATGGATGTGGATGCGATCTAAAGTTTACTTTGCTTTGATGCGACACATGAAAACCCTAGTAGTAAACTACTGTGATGGGTCATCCCCCATATAAAAATTAATTTAATATCAAAGTGGACCAATAAACCACATATCAAATATTAAACTGATAAGAACAGATACTACACTTGATCTTAGCCAAAAGGCCGAAAAAGATATGAGTTTCTTTACCGTTCTTTGTCTATTTTTATAATTACTCTGTGTGTAATTTGCCTTGGTAACTTCAGATATGGGACTATCATTTTTCTTACATCAAAATTATTTTTGAATTATCTTTTTTGAATTTGATATTTTTTTTTAAATTTTAATTTGGATTAAGATTTGAATTTTTCTTTTTAGAATTTGTAATTATATATTTTCTTTTGAATTTGTATTTTTAATTATAAATTTTTTATTTAGAAAATTTATATTCGATTTAGGCGGAAATCCTAAACTCCTTGTGAATGTCACGTCTATATACAAAATTATATTTTATAGATATATATATATTATTGTACTGTATTTGATTTGTTAATCTATCAAATGATTGAGCATGATTTTGTGGCCATTTAAATTCTAAAATCTTATTCATGTTTAAAAAAAAATAAATCCACTATACAGATTGGTATTTAATGATATAAATATAATTATGAAAATTAGACCATATGACCGAATTTTATATCATTTCAAATTATTTAAATTCATCGATTAAGTTCGATCAATATTGATTGATAAATTTATAAAATTTAGAATGATATTGAATCAAAGTCCAATGGTCCAGTTTTTCGAATTATATTTATATTTTTAAATATCAATTGGATATATTGACTGGAGTAATTTTTTAAATATAAATTAAATTTTTTAATCAATTGTTATCATATAATTATCGATTAGGAGCCTTACTATGTCGATGAATAAGTTGGATATATGAGTTGATAATTTTAAAAAAGATATGATATACTCAGTGAAAAATTAAATAAAATTATCAGTGAATGACGTGTCATTTTATATGCACATGTCCGATTATCGCTCGGATACCATCGATAGTCTCCGGCCACTGCCTCGAATCATACTATATCCTAGGAGACACGATGAATCCACGGAGACTCCGCCCCTGCTAAATTTTTACTTAAGATTTTTCACGGAACATATCATTTATCATTTTCCATTTCCATTTTAAAATAAGCGTATGCGATTTAGGATATTCCAAAATTTTATCTATATAATTTTGATAATTTGTCGAATTTTTAATTCAATTAAATTTAGATTTATTCTTTCAATTAAATTCAGTTTATTTTATTGATCGATTTACTGATATACTGGTGGCCGGCGGGAACTACGGGACCGGGCCGGTGATCAGTCGGCGGAAACGGGATAGCTGACGAAGTTGAAAACTGAAAATGTCGGAGCACAAATTCATGATATTGAAATCGAAATGCGAGCGATCAATCTCATGCCACAGATGAGATTATTAGGGTTGATTGAGGATGGAGGTGTATCGGAATCAGGTGAAGTTGAGGGCGGGATCGGCGACGTCCCAGTGGCCGTGGCTCCAGCACTCCGCCGCCGCTGCCGTCGGGTCCTCCACCACGGGCTGACCGTAGGGCATTGGATGCACCGACGCACCGGTCCATCGCGTCCCGGCGAGGAGTTCCTGATCCAAGAAACCCGGCCGCGCCGCCACTTCCTCCACCGTCGTCTGCGGAACTTGGATGGGAATCGATGGCGGAGGCAGCAATCGTGCCTGATCCATGAAGTCCAGCGGCGCCTCCGTCAGCAGATGATGCAGAGGGATCGGCATCGCTGCCTGGTGCATGAGCCGAGACCGGAAAGAAATCGGCGGCGGAGCAGAGAGGCTGCTGAAATCGAGGGGGGTCGCTGGAACCGACCCGGACGAGGCTATTGTTTCGGCGAAGATCTCCGCTTCGTGGATCAGCAGGGACGGAGTCTCCGTGGCCATTGCCCGGTTGAAGTCTGGCTCCGGGCTAGGGTTGGAGTCGGGATTATAGACCATGGCGGCTGAATTGGGGCCGTCGGCGGAGGAGCGGCCTGAGGGAAGCAGATCCATTTCGGAGGCGAGCCCTTCGGAGGACTTTGATGATGAGACGGAGGAGCGCTTGTTTCTTCGGCAACCTCCACCGACTGGGACGTTGCGGAGGACGCCGCCTTTGGTCCAGTAGCGGCGGCAGGTCTTACAGAAGTAGCGGGGCTGGGCGAGATTGTAGTTGTTGTAGTAGCAGAACTTGGTGTTGCCGGAGTTGCAGCGCGGGCATTTGAGAGCGATGGGCGGCGACGGGTTGCCACGGACCATGTGGCCGCCGGCGACGCCCGTGATCTCCCTGAAGTTGTTCATTCAAATCGGACTATAGAAAGTTCCAGAAACTTCCACGGCAGAGCTAGAACTCAGGTAAGAATTCTTCCTCCTCTTCTCTTTGATTACACTTCGCTTGTTCTCTCTAGATTCTCATCAAGTTAGAAGTAGCACTAGCATACTTCTTCATTGGAACACACTTGTTTTTCATGTTGGATGTTTGCTTTATTCTAAGCCACTTCTTGCTCTCCGTAGATCATAGTTTTAAAGACTCAACCCGACTGACCAATCTGATCGGAAAACCAAATCCGAGTTAACACGAGTGACCTGTTGACTCCGACTGAGTTGAACAAGAATGAGAATGAGACATTAGTAAACTGATATGAGAGAATTGTAAGGATATTATGACTCTTGAAGCTTTAGCAGCACTCACATCTAGAAAATAAACTAAATGAAACTAAAAAAGAGAGAGAATGATTATCATGAACTATGAACACTCTTTTCTACAATTTGGAACACTTTTTTTCTCATTACATATATATAATCTATTTAAATATATGAAGCATAGTATAGGTAATGAGAATTTGGCATGAATCTTATTTTTCCAACAATGCCTTGAGAATCTATCTACCATTGTATGAGCAAGTCTATTGTCATAGTTGCACGCACATTTAATATGAATAATTGCTCCATCACATTAGCCACACTGGCAAGTGATACGACAGAAGAGCAAGATGACAAATAGTTGGCCTAAATAGAGGAATTTCTCGTTCTTTAGATCTGTGGTACATGAACATTGGGACCATCATTGGGACTCCACCATTTTGATTACTCCAACATATGGATATGATTCGAGTTACATAATAAATATTAGAAAAATTATAATTCTGTAGCTGTTACTCAGCCTTGTTCTTATTTACTTAAAATTGTTATACCAGAAAGTACAGAATGAATACTTTCAAAGAGGTAAGGGACAATGACGGCACTGTTGGATAGGGTTGAGCATCTATAACCCAAACTAAAGAAACCAATCCGAGCCAAACTAGTCCAAACTGAAAATTTTAGTTTATCAATCTGGTTTTGGTTTTAGATATTATATGAAATTATTAGGTTCCATTTGGTTTCGGTTTGAACCTTGTTATGTGTATATAGATAACTTAGTATGTTACTTATTATTTTCTTATTGTTATTGAATTTTTGTCTCTTAGTCAACTCTAATAATTTTTGTTATTAGTCTTGATAAAATTATTGTTTGAAAACTATTTTTAGTTAATATATATATATATATATATATATAAACTTTGAATTAACGGTTGAACCAATTCGAAAATTTTGGCATCATTTCAAATTGAACCATAGTAGTTTGAGTTCCATTTCAATTTGGTTTCAGTTTTCCTTAATTCACAAAGTGAATCATGCCCACCTTACTATTTTTTGGTGTCAGAAACATGCCCCACGGGGAGTACCAAACAATACTTGGAGTGGGTGGAAGTGGTAGGATTGGAAACTTATGTTCTAACATTAATGTCTTGTTTATTCACTCTTAGAAGAAAGGAAATTAAAAGAAAAGAAAAATCATTCCCTTGTTGTTTGCCACATCCTCTTCAACAGAGGAAAGAAGAGATATTTGGCACCTATTTGGATCCATGAAATTGAGATTATTTTCTTAGAAAATTTTAGTGGGGCAAATGGAGTGGATTGGAAATCATGTTTATCTTTCTTTTCCGCTCAATTTCATAAGCTAAATACAGCATAATTTTAGAATGAAGTGACACTGACAATTCTTTGAGATCGCAAATATGGAGGGGATTTGGATTCTATCAATCACTCTTGGGATATATCATGCTAATCCACCACACTGAAGTGCCTTACACCACACAGCATGACTGACTAGTAGCTAAGCTACTGATGTTGGTGGATGTCCATTCCATCTCATCATCAAAATCTTGTCTCCTAGCCGTATAGAGGGATATGGATGCAAGAATCAAACTAGAAGTGATTAATTCAGATCCTCCAGGATATGATGAAATTATGAATTAAATAATTAAGCAACACTTAATTTACTTTTAATTTTATTTGAAATTATCTTCTCCACTAGTATTTTGATAGGGATGCTTTTACTTTGGTGGTTCTTATACTGACGATTCTTTTCATTAACATATGGCTCTATTTAAAAGTGCAGTATGCAATTGGTCCTTTGCAATTTATCTATTTGCAGTCTTCTTTGCATTCTCTACGTTCTCTCTTGTCCATATGGTCAGGATTAACAAGTGAAATTGTAAATTAGGAATATATTGTAAAAAAACCCTATCTAGAGTAGAAGTAGTTCACTGTACAAGCTCTAACTGGAAAAAGGTTAAATTCTCATAGGCCATAAGGGAGAGGCTCTACAACTTGCAGATGACCAAAGGATTACAAGATGTAACATTGAATTTGATGCTAGGAGTAAAACACAATTTCATATAAAAGGAGGAATGACCTTCATATAATTATTCATATATTGACCTCTGATGCGGTTTCTTTTAAGAAACGTTTTCAAAGAGTTTCTGTAGTTTTTACATAGATTCAGAAATAGGGCAAGATGATGAGATAATTGGAGGGGCTGAATTAGTCAAGGAAGGACAAGGGGCTAACTAATTTTGGCAAGCTATAATTCTTAGTAGACTGCACAGTAGACATTATTTTCACTTCCTAATGTGAAGTTCTGATATTTTCTCTTTTTTTCTTTCACTAATAACTGATTACATGTGCAGTTATTAAAATCGAGAGGGTGAGTCGCAAGTGATATTGTTGTTAATTCTTTTTACTCAACATCATATTGTTTCGCCAAACTTAATAACTCCTTAGTTAAATTTTTTCATACAAATAGGTCTTCTTTACCACACAAACCCCCCAGTACAACTCTCACTACCTCATGGTGATGAAAGTGACATCCTTTCTTTGTCATCTCCACTATAGAACAATCTAAATGACTGGTCCTCCACCAGGCATAACTATGCTCATTAACTTTAGGTTCACAAGCATCACAAGTTAGTGTGCCAACGAACTTAATGATCCGAAAAAGTCGGTTTCATCTGAGCAACATTGTTAGATTGGTCGCCATCATTGATTTTATTGTCTTCCTGTCACTCCATGACAAAATTGTTCTGTCTCCCTCACCTTCTCAGTGGACCCATTCACAAGATCAAGTGCAACAGTAGTAGAGGGACCATGAAAGCAAAACGCTGAGATTTCAAACAAAACAACCTGCACTCAAAGCTCAAGGTATATGTACACTTTCTAGAAAAGATACCCACACACACACACACAGAGTAAATATAAAATTTGATGTGGTTTTCTGATTTTTCTCAGGCTTTCATCATAACCAGGAGGATGCAACGCTTGAACCTCTCTAGACCCCAGGCACCAGTTTTAATTCTTAAATTTCTTCCAATCTTCTGGTCTATTTTCCTCTCCATTGCCTATGATATAAGATCTAACCTGGATTAGTTGAGAAATTCAATTGTTGGGACAAAGATTGGTGGATTTAGATTCTCAACTTAAATTAATTAGCCTGACGCAGCTCTAAACTTGCACTTGCAGATAGTTTACTTCATTAATGGAACATCATAGGAGAAAGATACTGAAGATAAAGTTTCCAAATGTAAAGCGATAGAGAAACTGATGAAACTACAGAGTTGCATTAAAAAAAGGCAGCGACCCAGCAATGGACATCATCGGAGATTCTCCGTCAGATGATGTTGACTTGAGACAACTTGATGCATGAAGAAGGTACGCACCTGATCTAACCTCTGAAGACAGCTGCATCCATTAGTCGTCCTTCATGTTGGGGGACCATTTGATATTTCAAGAACAGATGCTTAGCCGGGACATGAAAGAAGACACGTTTTCCCTTTACCCCCTAAAGTTAAGCTAATCTCTCAAAGATTTTAAATGTCAGCTTGCCTCTCAGATTTTCAAGTCCCATTCTAGTTAAGGGGCATTCGCATCTCAGATGCCTTCTGTTTTCTAAGGTTTTGGGGAAGTGGTATTTCAAGAATAGGAAGATCATTCATTCCATCAAAAACGTACGAGGAGCAAAGTAGAAATTCAGTCCAAAAACAAGTTTCTATACTTTGATGTGGCAGAGACCCAAGGGGCCACGTGGCAGGCTCAGGATTCAGTCAACGTCTATAGTATCTTGATCAGTTCAAGATGAATTCAAGTCCAGTCAGCTCTTTGGAGTTCAACTCTAGTCAACCAAGCTTAGGACTTGGCCAATGCACTTGGGTTAAGTTAGCCAATTCATAACGGAACTCGGGTCAATTCAGCCGACTCATGACAAAGCTCGACTTTAGTCACATCCGAGTTAAGTCCAACCATTCTGAGCTCAGGCGAGACACAATGGTTACAATAGCACAAGGGATATGACAATTACAATAACGTCAGTTACAAAAATGTCACATTCTTTAGTGAAGAAGAAAGAGATGCGAACTTGAGGAATCCTATGTAACTTTTTCGCTCCTTATATAAGATAATGCCGAAAGGTTCACAATGGTATTGATATTTTACAACTTTTATTTCGTTACTATCATTTCCTACTTTGATTTGAGCGTCAAATCGTCTCTCCAAACTATGTCTTAGTCTCTCTTCTAACTCATTTTTCATCTCTTTCCGTCATCGTTGCCCGAGATCTTCACCAGAGTTCTTATGTTTGCTCAGTCTGACAATTGCATATAGGATACACGTGAAAAAGGGAGGGGAGGAGGAATGAATCACGTGATTTTTAAAAATAATATTTTTTGTTTTTTCAGAGAAAGAAAGTGAGCAAAAAAAAAAATAAAATAGCAAAAATACAAAACAAAATAGAACACAAGTAGTTTTATTTGCTTTGGAGTCTTTGGCGACTCCAACTGCAAAGTCCAGGCCCCTTAAACCTTTCCGACGAACAATCCACTAATCCTCTCTATCGATAAACAGAATACAAAGAGTAGAAAAGTGTAATACCCTACACTTTTCTTTTTGTAAGTAATGTAAAAGATTATAAAAAAAATCGTTACCCAACACAATTGCAGAATGTCGATCGAGCTCGTGTGTTGGCGTCGATCTTCCGACAACGGTCAGTTGTAGTCAGATCGTAGCAGGACCGCAACACGAAGAAGTGGAAGCAGAAGGATCACCGGAACTCAAGAATAGAATGTAGAAGTTGTCTCTTAAAGGCTGAACTCGAGCTCCTTATAGAGGACAGCTAAGGCGCCTCAGTTTCCAACTAAGGCAGCTCAGATTCATTAAATTTCATCTTGATCTAAAGCCTGTGTTCTCGCTACTTATCCTTTGGAAGGCGCCTCAGTCTCGAAGTGAGTTGCCTTAGTTGAGAACTGAGGCACCTCGAACGGCTGAAAACTCTATCCACCGCGCAGCTTCGCGAAGGCGCCTTTACTTCCTTGAAGGTGCCTCTAGTCCCAACTAGACGTCTTAGGTCTCATCTGAGGCACCTTGGGTGTTGTTCATCCAAGGCTATTTTTGCAGTTTGAACCTTGCAAATCATGTTAGTCCAAAACAAAATATACCCTGGATATCAAGGTTAGTACAAGTACAATATGACAAAATAAACTCAGTATTAAATAGACTATTTTTTCAAGACTAGAATCTAGTCAAGGTTTCAGCTTAGAGCTCTGAAATGGTTCTAAGGTGGACCGCACCTAAAGTCCCTACTCGGGACTCGTCCTTACCAGAATTCGCTCCTTCAGTGACTTACCTTATGCATATATATTTAGCTTCTTAACCCACCAGGTCTTCAGCCAACTGTCAGGTCTTGTGGACCCAGCTGGACTTCATGCCAAATCTCTACCAACTTGGGCTTCAGTCAGTTGTCAGGCCTCACAGACTCAACTGGACTTCCTGTCAAGATTCAATCATCCTAGACTTCAGCCTAATATCAAGTCCTAAGCCTTTCAATCTTGCACACTTAATAACAATATTAAAAACAACTAATCTAATTTTAACCTATTTATCATTTATCAAAATATGAATTCAACTTTTAGTACAAACTGTACCAACATTATAGACTTGGTAACCACCTACCGAAAGAGTTCGACCACGAATACTTCCATGTCCACCTACGAATGGTCCTTAGATGCATCTATATTTGTTGAAGAATTTTCTAGATATTTCGGATGATAAGATGGTATGTGGTTGTTTATCTTGATGTGAGTTGTTAATCTTATGTTAAATAGTTTTTCTACACTAATATATTTTGATAAAAATGTTATAAACATCGCTATAGTTTATCAATAATTTTATGTGAACCTTGGAGCAATGTTGCAGTGGCATAATATTAGGATATTTGAGAATTATTATGATATTTTAAAATTTATTATATATAAATTTTTTATATATTTTTTTATTATGAATTTATGTAAAATAAGGCATAAAAAATAAAAAAATATACCATAAATAAAGGGTTAAAAATTGGAAATAACTTTATAGAAAATATAGGAAAATTTTTCAAAAATTTTTAGAAAGCTTTGAGAAAATAAATAGGCGCGAAATAGATTAATTACGAATTATTCGAGGAAAAATTTAATTTTCAAAATTTATAGATACACACACACACACACACACAAACACACACACACGAAGATGCTCACCTGCGGATGTTTGCTGCGCACCCGCTGTGGACCTGCCCTCATGGCAGGTCGCGTAACTTTTTTTTGAGAAAAAGTCTCTTTTTCTCGCTGAGTCAGATTCTTATTTTCTCCCTATTACCGCGGCTATCCTCCATTGAGCGGCAACCCTAGCCCTCACTCTCCCTTCCTCGACATTGCCTTTCTCCCCCTCTTCCTGCATTTTCTCCCCCTCTTCCTCCGAGATCTCGATGCTGCCTTTCTCCCCCTCTTCTTCCAATATCTCGGCCTTGCCTCGCCCCTTCTCCCTCGTCGTGGACTCCCTCGCCAAGATCGCGGCTTCCCTTTCCCTCTCCACGAAGCTAGGGTTTCTAGTGCCGAACTCGCCCTTCCTCCCTCGAGCCGCCCTCTACTCACCGCGACGAAGAAGCTTGGTTTCGCTGCTGCGCCCTCCCTCCCTCTCACAACTGCGAAGCTTCAAAGCCGGTAAAACGCCATTTGACGCCGGAAGCACCATATCGAACCTGGTTTTGATAATGGCAAAGGGTTCAAAGTTAAGTCTATATTGTGATCTAATGGATTTACCAAGTGCAGGAAAGTCCTAGTTTACCTAGGCACGAAGTCTTGACCTGCAGGGTTGAGCAAGAAGGCCTGGTCGAGGGTTGGGCAAAAAGTCCTGGTCGTGGACTAGGCACCGAATTCCTGATCCGGAAGATTGGGCAGGAGTCTTAGCCGAGTGAGGATTGCGAACAGAAGTAGAGGCGGGTCGAGATACGGACTTCTCGAGACCCAGCAGTCTCGGAGGCCCAGCAAAAGTCCAACCGGAGGAGCCAGTTGGTAAAAGGTAAATTCTCCTGAGAGGAGTAGGTGAGGACGTGTTCCCCGGAAGATGGAACAGTAGACATCGGTTCGACCTAGGATTTCATTTTGAAATCCAAAGTCAGAACCAAGACAACTCCGACTGTTATTTATACACTTATTATCCTTGTTATACTGTTCTTGGACTAACCTTGGTTGCAGGAGTGAAAGGAAGTAACTACTGCATCCCAGGCACCTGAAAGGATTCAAGCGCTCAAGATACCAGGCGCCTGACAGGTAATAGGCCCCTGTGTTGAGGCATTTCCAGCGGGTGAGTACGGTTGAGCTGGCAGGTTGCCACATCAGCAACTCAGGCGCCTGTGAGCCATCAGGTGCCTTAAGTGTCCCAGGCACCCAAGACCGAAGGATAGAGGTTTGGTCGAGTCTGTGGATAAGCATGCGCCTGATTCGCTACACATGGCAGGTGCCCAATAAGCCTCAGGTGCTCGAGAACAATCTATATAAGGGGCTTCACCCCTTTGCTTTCCATAATAATTTTCAGATCAACTCAGAACAGCTTTCTTGCGACTCAAGCACTCTAACGCTGTCCGAATCTTTTCCATGCTCGAGTTTTCCGCGCCGCCAACGATCAAGATCAATGACACGCCACTCAAGATGCTCTGCAACATTTCTGGTGTCATCGGTATAATTTAAATTCACTGTTCAATTCTGTACTCGAAATATATTTTTGTAACTTTTATTCGACTTATAGAATTGCCCAATGAAAACGGTCAAGGACCGTGGGCCTTGGAGTAGGAGCCATTAAAGACTCCGAACCAAGTAAAAAGAAACGTGTTAGCGTTGTTTCGTTATTCTTCCGCTGTGTTTTCTGTGTTTCCGAAAAATTATAGTAATCACTATTCACCCTCTATCGATTACAACGATCCCACAGATACTCCCTAGGTGTTTAGAGTCTCACAGATATTTTGGGATTTTATAGCTACAGGTATTATGACTTTTCATACAAGGCCACAAGTATTATGACATTTATAAATAGCCACAGGTTTTGGCGCTTATATCCTGTCCACTCAACCTACCCAATGTAGTGGTGGTTGGTGTGTATACAGAGCAGGTTATCGCATTATGTGCATATTATGCATTGTGCATTTGCTTGTGTTTCCTGCACTTATTTGAGCTATGATTTCTGAATTTGATTGACATGCATATTCGGTTATAACTTGCATTTATTATATGATCTGGATCTACTCAGTTGTACTAGTAATTTACTGAGATATTAAGGGGATTTCTGATCATGCCCCTACGTGTTTTATGAGTTTTCAAGTATGTTTGTTCATACAGATACATTTGATTTATGTTCTTTATTCCAAAGACTGTATACCCTTGTTTTTATATGCTTATTTTACCTCTTTTATATACCATGCATTTATCTGATCTTATACCCGCAGAATCTGTTCGGACTCACCACCTCTCGTTCTTCTTTTTATTTCAGCTAGCTGATAGTCGTGTCTCGTGCCGCCAGAAGAGGATCTAGTTACCAGTTCCCTGTTTGAGTAGTTTCTTTCCATTTTCGTACTTTCATAGTAACCTTATCGTATTGGTATTGTTTTAGTTTGGTATTCGTTATGGATGGTATTTGATTTTTCTATGGACGTGTATTTATTTACTTCCGTTGGATTTTGATTTATTGCATTAGTTTACGGAAATTTACTTATTATGTTTATCATTTATTTGCAAATTATTTAACTGTGTGGTTGTGATTGTGAAAATGTCAGCCGAGTGTGGCTGTGTTTATTTTTATGGCTGAGATGTGTATATATTAAGATTCAGATTGTCCGCCGTATATGGGAGATGCCCGATTTTCGAGTAAGCATGGGCCTCTGGGGTGTGACAATTTAGTGACATTAGAGCAAAGTTTGCGAGTTCATTTGGGTATCTGTGGATTTTGTGGAATTGTTTTTTTTCCGGTGGATTATCAGAGCGCTAGTTTTATAAGGTTTGCAATGTCTATATGTTTTTTGTATTTTGGATTTCTAAGGTTCTTCCTAACACCAATTTATTAGTGCAAATTTAGTGTTTTTCGAATTTTATAAAGTGGTAGACTCATAACTCACAGGTTCCAGATTTTCGAGGTTATTTGGGATATTTGTGAAGTTGTATGGAGTTTACCTAATATCGATTTATTTAGTATTCGATTTTACGAGAGTCTTGGAATTTTTAAAATTTTTCGTGTTTTGGGATTTTCATAATTTTATGGAGTCTTTTTGATACCAAACCATTTGGGTATTAAATGCTCGAGTTTGAGTATGTGTCTGGATTTTTCGGAGTCTTTTTTTTTCAACTTGGATGTATTGGGACGAGTAAGTAAGTTGGTAAGATATATTTTTGATAATTATCCTATCCATTATATACATTACCTTATTTGAGGTTGTAGACATATGCTAGTTTAGTTGTATTATATGCTTATACCTATATCCGACTACTAGTTATCTTTTGGACATAATTTAGCTTGATAATTTATAGTCAACCAATCTATTTATATTCAGGGTCGGGAGTGACCATGAAGACTACTAGTGGACACGTTGCGGATTGACTATGTGGCAGAGAATATTGATTCTATTGTATCATCGATTGATGAGTTGGAAGACTAGGATCGAATCTCTCCACTACCTATTTGAGATTATGGATTATCGTCTTTAGGAATCCCTTCTACCATGCTAGTTGTAGTACTAGTATTAGCTACTATTAACTGAGTGAGAATTTGAGATTGGCTTAATACAGGTAGCATGATCATACAAGACCTACGTTGATGTGGAATTTAACCACCTGACGGAGTTCTGTCCTTAGTTGGTAGCCGATAATTGCGAGCGGATAATACAGTTTATACAGAGCCTTATTGATTATATTCAGATACAGATGTTCAGATTAGCTACAACGACATATTGGGAGGCCTTGGACTGAATGTAATTTATAGAGACGACCTAACAGCGAGTATACTCTATCTATAGACGTCATTATATTTTATTAATGATGTTTTTAAA
Organism: Boesenbergia rotunda; assembly: GCA_024364735.1. Classification (NCBI taxonomy): domain Eukaryota; kingdom Viridiplantae; phylum Streptophyta; class Magnoliopsida; order Zingiberales; family Zingiberaceae; genus Boesenbergia; species Boesenbergia rotunda. The sequence goes on along the minus strand of JAGFNQ010008993.1, from coordinate 54,517 downwards.
ATTTTATATTTTTAATACTAGAAAATTGTGATTAGATTTTACAAAAATAAGATTTTATATTCTAAAACACTTACTGATTTCAATTTTCATATTTATGTTTTGCTAAACTCGTTAATGGTGTTCTGAACTTTTAACATTTACTATTTATAGTAAAATAACTTCTTTAGCATATAAAATTATATTCTAAACATATTTTAATACATATAATTATAATCTATATAAAAAATAATGAATAAGATAACATCGAATTATCATATATTATTATCAATTGTTTATCGAAGAGCATATGTAAATTTGAAAAATGCTCAAATGACACATCATATTCTCAGAATGAATTGCCTTAGTTATCAATTGTTTACCGAAGAGCAATGGGAGATTTGAAAAATTCTCAAATGACAGATAAAATGATTTTTGGTGATTCCCATTCTATCTATTCAGCTAATATTAGTTGTTCACATCTCAATTTCTAATGCATATAATCCCTATTTTTAAAAAATCTAATTTGAAAACTGAAATGAGATTAGTACGAAAAACGATAACAAGAATAATAGAGAATATACTAGATTTACATGGAAAACCCTTGACGGGAAAAACCACGGGCAGAGGAGGAAAAATTACTATAAATGGTGAAATACAAAGTCGGCGGCTCTGATAAAGTAAAGAGAAGTAGAGAGAAAAGAGAGGTAGAGAGAAAGAAAGAAGAGGTAACCAAATAACTTTCTTGATTGATAAAACTTGTCCATGAGATACACAATTTATAGAGACCTTAGGATACTTAGTTAAATGAAAAATTAATAATGAAACTGTTAATTAACAGATTTATAAAGAATCTATTAATTAACATATTAATAAGAAAATATCTAATAATAAATTAACGGATCAAACTGAATTCGGGTCACCAAACTTTAACAATCTCCACCTTGACGTGAATTCCACAAATCTTCAAAAGAACATTCTCCACCTCTTCCACAAAAGCTCCACAGGCAAATCTCAACATTTAGCACCAACCAAGTCCACGCAATGCTTAAACTTGTCTATAGGGAGTGTCTCATATCAATGTGCTTTTTCCTCTCATGAAACATCTGATCTTTCGTGAGGAAAATGACATTCTGACTATCACAAAAGATTGTAGTAATCTGCAAGTCTTCGCTAAGTTCACTAAAGAGTCCTTTCAACCAAATAGCTTCCTTACAAGCTTCTCGTAAGTGATCTTCTTTTATCAATGTCACCTTGTGACGACAACATCACCTATTACTGTAGATCCCTGCAGAACATATAAACTGGTGGTTCTCCTTAGTCTCTTCATCACAACAAGAGACCCTTTACTGACCTTCACAGCTCCACCTTCACCAGTGCACTTGTACCCTTTAGAATCAAGAATACCCAAAGAGATCATATTTCTCTTCAAATCAGGGACGTGCCTCACATTACCAAGTGTTCGAATGACACCATCAAACATCTTAATTCTGACCGTACCAATGCCCGTGATCCTGCAGGATGCATTATTGTCCATCAAAACAGCACCACTTGAAACCATTTCATATGTTGAAAACCAGTCTCGATTGGGACACATATGAAACGCATAGCCATAATCAATAATCCATTCCTTACTCTGCTTTAAATTAGCATTAGATGCAATGATAAGATCACCATCACTGTGATTTTCGACAACATCAGCCTCACCAGACTTCTCTGATTGTTTTCCCCTTGAATTTTCACCTACCCTTTTATTCTTATTCTGCAGCTTGTAACATTCTGATTTGATGTGGCTCTTCTTCTTGCAATAATTACATATCTTATCGCTATTTCTGGATTTCGACCTGCCCCTGATATTACCATCAGAATCTTCCTCCTGATTCCTTCCTCGAATAATAAGACCCTCACCCTGAGCCTCAGATCCTTCGACAAGCTGTTTCATTTTCTCTTTTGAAAATAATGAATCATAAACTTCATTCAAAGTAAGAGTATCACGACTATATAAAATAGTATCTCTAAAAGTCGTATATGACGTGGGTAAAGAACACAGTAAGATCAATGCTAAATCTTCATCGTCATATTTGACCTCCAAAGCTTCTAGGTCAGAGACGATTTCCTTAAACACGGTCAAGTGATATCCTAATGACGTACCTTCTGACATGCGATGAGAATACAAACGTTGTTTCAGACCCAATTTGCTCGTAAGACTTTTTCTCATGCACAACTGCTCCAGTTTTAGCCATAGTGTAGCAGCGGATTTCTCCTTCAAAACATCATGTAAAATCTCATTCGATAGGTGAAGGTAGATCTGAGATAGGGCTTTTCGATCCTTACGTTCCTTTTCCTCTATTGTCCATGTCGAGGGTGTTGATGCAGTCTGACCTGATTGTTGTTTTGGTGTTGACACCGATTTAAGTTTGGTTGAGTGACATCAAATGATTAAGTTCTGATTAAGTCCTGGTCGGGGACTGGGTACGAATTTTGGTGAGTGAAGCTAGACCCTAGTGAGTGAAGCTAGGTGAAGGAAACCCTAGTGAGTGAAGCTAGGTGAACGAGTTCCAGTGAGTGAAGCCGGGCCCTAGTGAGTGAAGCTAGGTGAATGAATTCCGATGAGTGAAGCTGGGTCATAGCAAGGGATGCTAGGTGAAGGAAATCCTGGTGAGTGAAGCCGGGTCCTAGCAAGGGAAGCTAGGTGAAGGAAATCCTGGTGAGTGAAGCCGGGTCCTAGCAAGGGAAGCTAGGTGAAGGAAATCCTAGTGAGTGAAGCTAGGTTGGACTAAGTCCCGGTGAGTGAAGCTGGGCATGAAGTCTTGGTCCGGGGGACTGAGCATTAAGTGTACTGGTCAGAGAGGGCTCGATAGCCTGTTCTCCGGACCAGACGGAGTCAGAGAAGGCAAGGGAGCCTATTCTTTGGACTCAGGGTCGAAATGATCAGAGCCGGATCGGTCTGAAGTCCGATCAGGGAGTTGGTATGAACTCACTCGGTTGTAGATCGGCCTAAAGTTCGATCAGGGAGTTGGCACGAACTCCCTTGATAGTAGATCGGTCTGGTGACCGATTCAGGATGTCTGATTGGTCTTGTGACCGATCAGAAATAGAGCAGAAACAAATCAGAATGTTCTGTGTGGTGACTGATTGGTCTGGTGAACGATCAGAAACGGACCAAACATTCTGTGTGGTGGCTGATCGATCTGGTGACCGATCAGAATTAGATCAGTAAGTTTCTGTGTGGTGGTTGATCGGTCTGGTGACCGATCAGAATTAGATCAGTAAGGTCTGTGTGGTGGCTGATCGGTCAGTCTGACCGATCAGCAGTGTCTGGACCGATCAGGCAGGAGCCTGATCGGTCAGGCTAACCGATCAGGCCGTGGCTGATTGGTCAGTAAGACCAATCAGTCCCTGGCTATCGGTCAGCTGGACCGATCAACCCCTGGCTGGGTTCTTGACTCTAAACCCTGAGAGTTCAGTGAGTTTAGGATCGGTCTGGTGACCGATCCCTGATCTCTGATCTGTCAGTGAGACCGATCAGACCATTACTAGATCGATCAGAATGGAGTCTGATCGGTCAGGAGGGTGTCTGATTAGTCAGGGTGACCGATCAGCGACTCAGAACTTTAATTTGAATTAGTGTCAGACCTCTGATTACATTCTGATTTTCTTCTGATACCTTGTAATATGTTTTGATTTGCTTCGCTAATTAGTCTGTTGAGTGTGCGGATGATACAGAGACGATACAAGCCAAGAAGAAGGGTCAATGGTGACTTTCGTTGCGGCAGGTTTGTTTGTTATCTGTTTGCAGGTTTCAACGGCTTTTGGCGGCTGGCGACTGACCTAAGGCTCCAGCTGAAGAGGTCTTTAGTGAACTGAGAGCTCAGAGGAGGTCAGTGGGTCAGAGGGTGACGAAGCCGTGGGTCATTGGGTGACGAAGCCTGTTGGTGTGCAGAAGGATGGCTTAAGAGGAGGCTGGCGAAGCAGAGACACAGATCGGAAATCAATCAGACACAACGAGAATAAAGAGCTGAGTGAAGGGTCTTGTGTGAAGTTGTGTGCTGTGTTGTGCTCTGTATGAAGCTTCTTCTTTGTGCTTTCTGTGCTTGCGCTTAATGTTCATTTGTAAGCTTCTTCTCAAGTCTCTATGATTACTTTGATACATTTCTGAGACTGTCTGTGGAGAGGTTACTCCACCGGGAAGGAGATTTTCTTATTCGGTTTCATTCCGGGGCTTGATCTGCCGACGATCAAGGGATCACCCACCTCACGGGCACGCCAAGGAGTAGGGGCAAGTTATCCCCGAACCTTGTAAATCCTTCTGTTAGCGTCTAGTTTGTTCTCTTTCAATTTTCTTTCTATTCTGTATTTTTTCGCTGCTAACCTAAGTGCAGAAAGAATCAAAAGAAGTCAACTTTTAAGTGGGTGGCTATTCACACCCCCCTCTCTAGCCATCCCAGATCCAACAAGTGGTATTAGAGCCTGGGGCTCTTTCAAACGGACTAACCCCCGAGGAGCAAGAGAATGGCTTTGAGAGAAGGCTTCAGCACCAACAGACCACCATTCTTTGATGGAGCCAGCCGACTTCCAGTATTGGAGGTCAAGAATGGAGTACTATCTGAAAACCGACATTGGAATGTGGTTTTCAATCAAGGAGGGGTTCACTCCTCCAAAGGATGCTGAGGGCAAGGAACTCGACTCATCAAGGTGGTCAGCCGAACAAACCATAAAAGGTGAGGCTGATGCTAAGGCTGTGGTCACCCTGCAGTGTGGGTTGTCCAAGGAGCAACTCATCAAGGTTGGTCCTTTCACAAGTGCCAATGATTTATGGAACAAGCTCATTGAGCTTCATGAGGGCACTCGAGATTCCCGAATAGCAAAGAGGGATCTCTTCCTCAACCAACTCCAGAACCTTACCATGAAGGATTCTGAAACTGTAAGTGAGCTTCATGGTCGATTCAAGGAGATACTTAATGGTTTGCACTCCATCGATGAGAAGGTCGAGAATCGTGACCTTGTAAGGTACGTACTTAAATCATTTCCTAGGAATGCCTTGTGGTCATCCATGGTGGATGCCCACAAGGTATCCAAGGACTTGTCCATTGTAAAGTTAGATGATTTTTTCTGGGAAATGGAGCTACATGCGATTGCTAACAAAGGCCCAAAAGAGAAGGGTATAGCTCTTGTAGCAGGGGACAAGGCAAAGAAGAAGAAAGAAAAGAAGGAGAAGGAGGTCTTATCTTCTTCATCCGAATCCGATGAGGATGGAAGCGAGTCTTCATCAACTGAGATGACCAACTTTGTGAGAATGATGATGAGGAAGAGTCGGCGCTCTAAGGGAAAAGGTAACACAAATGAAAATAAGATTGATAAATCTAACATCACTTGTTATGAATGTAGCAAGAAGGGGCACTATAAAAATGAGTGTCCAAAACTCAAGAAAAAGGAGGAGAAGTCAAAGAAGAAGAAGGCCTTAAAGGCCACATGGGATGAGTCTTCATCCAGCTGATCCAAAGAAGAGAAGGAGGAGAAGAACACTCGCCACGTGGCTCTTATGGCCTTAGAAGAGATGGAGAGTAGTGACGAATCAAGTGAGCCATCAACCGCGACTTCATCATCTTCGGATGATGAAAAGGTAATCTCTCCCGAACTTGATAAATGTTATAGAGCAATAGCATGTTTAACTAATTTGCTTAAGAAATCTAAGGACAAGGTGAAGTCCTTAAAATTAGAGGTAGAACAACTAAAAACCTCCAAGGATGATGATATAGATGATTTACATGTTGAAATACATGTGAATGAAAACAAGGCTTTGAAGAGTGAAGTTGAAAAACTCAAGAATATTATTGAGAAATTTTCAACTAGCTCTAAGACCTTGGACATGATCCTTAATGCTCAAAGAGTGGTTTACAACAAGGCCAGTATAGGTTACCGACCTAAGGAACCTAGCTTTTTCTCATTGATGTCTAGAACCCATTTTAAATCATCAAATACTTCTAGGGTTCAAGGAATTAGAAAGAAAATGACCAAGGCATGAGTGTCAAAATCTTGCATTGTAGGTGCATTAGGTCCTAAGGTTTGGGTACCTAAATCAACTATCTTTCGTGTTGTATAGGCATTGATTGAGGGGGAGCATCTATCAACTTGGTTTGTTGATAGTGGGTGTTCTAAACACATGATCGGGGATAAATCATTATTCACTACCCTATAAAGCAAAAGTAGAGGTAATGTATCATTTGGTAACAATGGTAGTCTTAAGGTTGTAGGAATAGGAGACATTCAAATATCCGAATGTCTTAGAATCAAGAATGTCCTTCTAGTCAAGGGGATGACCTTCAATCTCCTAAGTGTCAGTCAATTATGTGATGTGGGATACACAATTGAATTTCACCCAAGTCAATGTCTAGTTAGACATAATGACACACATGACACGGTACTAGTAGGCACAATAGTAGACAATATTTATCGAGTTTCCTTTAAAAGTGCTACTAATGCCTCTATTAAGTGTTTCATGTCAAAAGAAGAAGAGTCTTGGCTTTGGCATCGGAGGTTGGCTCACGTGAACATGAAGAACATCCGAAAATTGGCCAACAAGGGACTTGTTCGAGGCTTGCCAAGCATCAAGTACGAAAAGGAAAAGTTATGTGATGCATGCCAAATGGGTAAGCAAACGAAAGCATCTCACAAAGGTAAAAGCGCTGTAAGTACCTCTACCGCTTTAGATTTATTGCATATGGATTTATTTGATTGTAGTACTATAGTTTCATTGAATGGTAGTAGATATTGTTTTGTGATCATTGATGACTATACTAGATATACTTGGACGTATTTTCTAAACCATAAGGATCAAACCTTAAATATTTTTATTTTTATTTGTAGAAGAATTGAAAATGAAAAATCTACAACAATCAAAACCATTAGGAGTGATCATGGAGGATAATTTCCAAATCATAGGGTTTTAGAGTTTTGTCAAGAAAAATGATATTGACATGAGTTCTCTACTCCTAGAACACCACAGCAAAATGATGTTGTAGAGAGAAAGAACCGAGTCTTACAAGAGGCTGCACGAAGCATGCTTAATGAGTACTCTTTACCGAGCTACTTATGGGCTGAAGCTGTAAACACAACTTGCTATGTACAAAACCGAGTCCTCATCCATAGGTTTTTAGGGAAGACTCCACATTAACTTTGGTTTGGAAGACCACCTACAGTTAAACATCTCCGGGTGTTTGGGTGCAAGGTATTCATTCTAAACACCAAAGATCATCTTGGAAAGTTCACAGCAATAGCTGATGAAGGGATACTGGTCGGGTATTCCCTTATCAGCAAATCTTACCGAGTCTACAACAAGAAGTCTAGGTTAGTTGAAGAATCTTCTGACGTTGTATTTGAGGAGATTCCAAGAATGATTGATCATTCAGAAGATGTCGAGGGAGTTCAATTCGAACTTAGGAGACTAGGCTTGGATGAAAGTCCAAGTGTTGGAGATGTTTTGGATGAGTCTGATGATGGTGAGTGATAATTACTATTTTGTTAATCATTTTAGGCTCTCAAATCCATGTTTTGATTCCTTTTCATATGCTTAATCTTGCGTTTACACTAGGTTTCATGAGTTATTACTATTTTAGTTTTGGATGCAATTATTTCTCTAATTGAGGTATTTTGGCACTAAAATTTGAATCTAATTTTGTAGGCTTTGAATGATCATGGACCTAGATCAGTTTGGATCAAATTTGAGTCAGACTTGGATCAAGACGATCAAGAGATGGATTAATATGGGCCGTCCGATCGAGAAACGGGGTGATCTAAGCCATCTGTCAACTTCTGATTAATCCGAGCTCAAGATAGAGTTAATCAAGATCACAGATCAAGATCTGGAGTTTTGGTCCAAATCAGAAGTCATCTGACCGTTGGATTAAGCTAAAAGGGGTCTAAGCCTCAAAATGAAGAGTAATCTGAGCCATCCGTTGCAAATCTGATCGATCCAAGATGAGGAGAAACAAATCCTGACCATTGATGGAGATCTGGGAAGTTTGGTTCAGATATGAGATGATCCAACCGTCGGATGAGGCCAGAACGATCACAGTCGTTCATTTCTAACTGATAAAACAGAAACTTCTCCGCTCAGATCTGGTCATCGCGTGTAGCAGAGGTCGTAGAGTAGAGTAGTTTCTTCAGTTCTTCATCGATTTCTTTGTTGTTTTCTTCTTCGATCGCGCGGCCAACACCAGATTTGTTTGTTTGCAAGATTTCAGATCATCAAGGTAGTTTTCTTGTTGAGTTTGCTAACCAAAATCTCACAGTTGAAGGAGCTCGGGAGAGGGTTTCGCTCGGAGCTTTGTCCATGGATCGATTCCGTTGATCGTTGGTTTTTTCATCGAGCGGAACAATCAGATGCCTTTGGAGGGGTTCTCCGAAGTGACAGAAGAGGTCCTGATCGGTCTCGTGACCGATCAGGAAGAGCAGTTCACTTCAGATCCAACGCAAATTGATCAAGGGAGGCTATTCTCGTTGGTTTTTGAGCTAAAGGGTTTTTAGCTCAACTTTTGTGTGACGACAAAGGGAAGTCGTGACAATGAGCTGATTTGATGTTTAATTTAGGATAATTTTGGTTCCAAGCACTTACTTTCTTCAAATTGCTCTAGCTTGTTCCAACTACACTTCAAGTCAAGTTCTTAAGCATTGCTTTGTTCTAGCTTTTAATTTCTGCAATTAGTTTCTTGCAATTAGTTCCCTACAATTAGTTCTTAAGTTTTAATTCCATCGTTTGAATTTAATTGCTCAGTTGTCAAATAGGTTAAGTATAGTTCTTGCAATTTCCTAATTCGTTCCATGCTTAAGCTGAGTTCATTTTGCTTCATACGGCATTCTCATTTCTTTATTGCAAAACAAACCCCCATTTCAATTCGAAAACCCAAAACATATCAAATGACACCTTCAAGCTTGAATTAAACACTCTAAACTAGTCCTTGGAAAAATACGACTTGAAGCCCCTGTACTACATTTTAATTTGGTGAGCTAAGGGTTTTCAACTTATAAATATCTAAATTTGAGGCTCATTCGTGACACTCGTGATTGTGGGCATCCATCAAATTTTTGGCGCCGTTGCCGGGGAAACACTTGTTGAGTTTGTTTAATTTGAGTTTATGCTTATTTTCATATTCTTTGAGTCTATTTCACTTGCTTTATCTTTTTATGTACATTTGCTGTCATTTTTGTTTATTTTATGGCCAGGACTGCAGGTGGTGACATTGTAGAATTTGATCCTGAGGTTGAGAGAATATTCAGAGCCAGAAAAAGATCAAGGAAGAGTTTCAGAAGCTATTGAAAAATTTTCTACTCATTCAAGCAGTCCCATGGCAGAACATCAGTATTTTCAGAATTTTTAGCAGCCTTTTCAGATTTTCCAGCAACCCTATTCGCAATTTCAACAAGGTTTCCAGCAATCTAATCAACAATTTCAGCAAAACCAACCTTGGAATCAGCCAGAACAGCAGTTTTAGCAAAATTTTCAGAATTTTCAGCAATCATTTCTTCAGCAACCATTTCATCAAAACCAGCAAGTTTATCAAGATTTTCAACAACCCTCACAACTCTCTCATAATTTTCAGCAGAATTTTCAACCATTCCAGCAGAATTTTCAGTTTCAAAATTTTCAGCCTTTCAACCAACATTTTCAGCAAGCAGATCAGCAATTTCAGAACCATAATTTTCAGCAACATCCACCTTGTTATTAAACTAATTTTCAGCAATTCCAACAGCCCAGTTGCTCATTTGATCAGCCCCAACAACTTCAATTTCAGAATTCACAACCAACTCACAATTTTCAGCAACCTAACGCTTCATTTCAAGGCCAACAAGAGTTTCTTACCAATCAAGGAGACTTAGAGGACTCTAGTGAGTTTGATGCACATCAACAAATGCTTGAGGAGATAATGTAACAAATCATACGACAACAACAAATTTTACTACAACAAGGACAACAAAAGAATGATTCCACTCTTCAAGACATTGAAAGACGCATTGAACAACTAGCTAGTGGAATGAATCAAATGCAAGCTTAAGGATCGAGCCAATTACCTTCTCAAGCTACTCCTAATCCTAAGGGGAATGATTGTGCGATAACTTTGAGGAGTGGGGAAGTTGTTTCAAGTCTAAACACTCCAAGGGCTGATTTTTCTGAAAAATTTTCAGCAACTTATTTTTCATCTCAGAACAGCCCCGAAATGGCTTCTACGTCAATTGAAAGTGACCCTAGTTTAAGCCTAAGTCCTTCTTCTATTGATCTTGCAATTTTGATGGAAGAAGAAGAAGAAGAAATCAGTAAAATTAGGGTACCTACAGCAGCTAAACTTACTGAAATCCCTGCTCAAGAATCATTTCCGAAAATTTCAGCTCAAGTGGAGGAACCAAGAGTCTCTTTACCCTTTCCACAGCACCCCAGAGAGGATCATTCTATTAGGAACATGGATAACTTAGATGAGGTTGATGAGGCAGAGTTATTTGCTGATAAAGTTTCACTTGATATTCAGAGAGGATATTTTAGTTCAGATGAGGCTGAGGATGCATTGGCTATAGAGGAGGCTGAGCTGGAGGTTGTATCTGATTCATTTTCAATTGCAGATGATTCTACAGGTGTAGGGGATTGCACTGAGCCCCAGGGATCACCTATATTGATTGAGACGTCAGGAGATTCAGAGGATAAGTTTGAAAGTGTAGGGGATTGCACTAAGCCCCAGGGACCACCCATACCTACCGAGCAGTCACAGATAGAGTTGAAACCATTGCCAGAACATTTAGAGTATGCTTATTTGTCAGAAAGTGTAGGGACTTGCATGGTGGAAGCAAGAACCCAAGAATCATCTCTTTTAGTTGTATGCCCACCAGAACATGAGCCTGAGGTGGAGTCGTTACCTGACCCGGAGGAGGCCATAATTACATCTACTCTTGTAGAACCTTCAAGTATTTTTCAGCAAGACAAGGTAAGTATTTCTTCTAATTTTTCAGGAAAACTCATAGAGGTACCTAAGGTCGATTTTATTGGATGTGATGCATTTCTTGATACATTCTATGTAGAGATTGTTTGTATTTCATTTCTTTCTTACCCTGCATGCGTGTGGGAGGTATTTTCTTTTCATGGTTTTGCAGGGTGTCGTAGACTTCTTGAGTGGGTGCTCCAACTAAATAGTCTCCAACCTCCCGAAAGGACTTCTAAAGAGCATATAGTGGGAGGAGTTGAGTTTACTTTGACTTGTAGCAATTCACCCCGAGAGTGGATTTTACACCTTAATCGTCTCCGACCACCGGGACATACTTATTCAAAGATGATGAGAGAGAGAGCAATGCGCTATGATATTGATCACGTGAGGATAGCTCTCTCGACCAACCAAACCACCCCACGACCTAGATGGATGCTCCGTGCTCTTTACCCAACTTGAAGGAGAGTTGTTTCTTCTTACACTCTCATTTCATTGTATATATCATTTTTATGTTTTCTAGCCATAATTTTTCTTTTACAATGAGTTCTTGCTAATAAATGCTTAGGTAGTATAGAATGAATAAAAAGTCATTGTAGATACCATTTCATCCCTTTTGGCACCTTGTTTCTTGCATGATTTGGAATAAACGTATCTTTCTAGATTTTCTTTATATCATTTTAGAATCTTTTGAAAGTGAATTAAATTTGGTTGTTAAACATTAGGATTTGAGCCAACGGATGAAAATTCTTGCATGTTTGAGTACTACTTAGTTATGGACTCTACATTGATGACTTGAGATGAATTCTTTTTATCTAGTGAGGATTGGCCTTATTTTTGAGATACACACATGTGATTGTACTCTAGAACTTGCTTAGGTTCTTTCAAAACTATATTTCTATGATTGTACCACATTTATAGAGGTGAATCGCTTTGTCTCCTTTTTCATATTAATTTTTGCAACATCCTTTTTGAACTACTCTATATTCTATTTTTCTGTTCATAACCATATTCTCCATGGACTTGGTTGCTTTGGATTATTTCTTGATGTTACTTTGCCCGAGACGGACAAAAGTTTAAGTGTGGGGGAGGATCAAGCATTGAATCAAATATTGAGGATAATGGAAGCATTTGGCAACCAATAAGCAAAAGTGTGCCAACTTGAAGGAGTTTTGTATCAAGAGTGAGTTGCAAGAATTGGGAAGTGAAGGCTTATTCTCATTGCCATATAAAAAAAAAGAGAAAAATCTGTGCTCAAGATGAAGTATTAAGTGGAAAAGAAATTAGAATAGAGATCAATTGAAGGTTGCAATTGGTGTATCAATAAGTGTACTTGCGTGCCAAGTGGGTTGTAAGAGTTGGTAGTGGCAGCAAACAATAAGAACAAGGAAAGTTATCAAGTTGAAAACCTTCATTGAATCAAATATTGAAGACACATTCCAAGTAGTGAACAGAGGATGATCACAGCCGTTCATTTCTAACTGATAAAACAGAAACTCCTCCGCTCAGATCTGGGTCGTCGCGTGTAGCAGAGGTCGCAGAGTAGATTAGTTTCTTTAGTTCTTCATCGATTTCTTTGTTGTTTTCTTCTCCGATCATGCGACCAACACCAGATTTGTTTGTTTGCAAGATTTCAGATCATCGAGGTAGTTTTCTTGTTGAGTTTCCTAACCAAAATCTCACAGTTGAAGGAGCTCGGGAGAGGGTTTCGCCCGGAGCTCTGTCCATGGATCGATTCCGTTGATCGCTATTTTTTTCATCGAGCGGAGCAATCAGATGCCTTTGGAGGGGTTCTCCAAAGTGACCTGAGAGTGTTTGAGCGAGATCAACACTCAGCGTTTCAAGAAGGCGGAGATCGTGGAGTTTTTCAGCTACTGATCGTTCATCGCGATCGGACAGAGGCACTTCTGATCGGTCCCCAATCCGATCAGAAGAGGTCCTGATCGGTCCCGTGACTGATCAGGAAGAGAAGTTCACTTCAGATCCAACGCAAATTGATCAAGGGAGGCTATTCTCGCTGGTTTTTGAGCTAGAGGGTTTTTAGCTCAACTTTTGTGTGACGGCAAAGGGAAGTCTTGACAATGAGCTGATTTGATGTTTAATTTAGGATAATTTTGGTTCCAAGCAATTACTTTCTTCAAATTACTCTAGCTTGTTCCAACTACACTTCAAGTCAAGTTCTTAAGCATTGTTTTGTTCTAGCTTTTAATTTCCGCAATTAGTTTCTTGCAATTAGTTCTTAAGTTTCAATTCCATCGTTTGAATTTAATTGCTCAGTTGTCAAATAAGTTAAGTGTAGTTCTTGCAATTTTCTAATTCGTTCCATGCTTAAGCTGAGTTCATTCCGTTTCATATTGTTGTTTCATTCTTTATCGCAAACCCCCCCCCCCCCCCCCCCCCATTTTACTAGAAAACCCAAAACATAAACGATAAATTCAAGCTCGAACTAGACACTCTAAACTGGTCTTTGGAAAAATACGACTTGATACCCCTATACTACATTTTAATTTTGTGAGCTAAGAGTTTTCAACTTATAAATATCTAAATTTGAGGCTCATCGTGACACTTGTTATTGGGCTCCCATCAGTGAGCCTAGACTACAGGAGCTCAGCCTGACCCTGAGTCTGAGCCTGTGTCTAGTGAAACCATCCAAGAGGCACCTCCAACACCAAGGCAAACTAGGTTAGCCTCTAGTCATCCCCAAGACCAAATTGTTGGAGATATCCATCATGAGGTTAGGACTAGATCATTCTTTAGGAATGAGGCTAATGAGGTTGCCTTGATCTCTGAAATTGAACCTAGATTAGTTGACGAGGCATTGCATGATCCCGATTAGATTATTGTTATGCAAGATGAGTTAGGTCAATTTGAGAGAAGCCAAGTTTGGGACATAGTTCCTAGACCTAAGAAGACCACAATTATTGGAACTAAATGGGTCTTCAAGAATAAATTAAACCATAAGGGAGAAATCGTATGAAACAAGGCACGCTTAGTAGCCAAGGGCTATAGTCAAGTTGAAGGGCTTGATTACGATAAGACCTATGCTCCCGTGGCACGATTAGAATCCATTCGATTGATGCTAGCATTTGCAGCACATAGAGGCTTCAAACTCTATCAAATGGATGTAAAATCGACATTCTTAAATGGTTTCATTAGAGAAGATGTCTATGTTGAACAACCACCGGGGTTTGAAAATTCTAAATTTCCAAACCACGTGTTTAAGCTAATGAAGGCTCTTTATGGGCCAAAACAAGCACCTCGTGCTTGGTATGAGCGGTTGTCCACATTCTTAATTGAAAAATACTTTGTGAGAGGTCAAATAGACTCTATACTATTTCTACGTAGAAATGGTGACAATATCTTTATAGCCCAAGTATATGTCGATGACATAATTTATGGCTCCAACAACAAGGGTTATTTGAATGAGTTCATTGGACACATAGAGAGTGAGTTTGAGATGAGTCTAGTGGGAGAATTGAATTTTTTCCTTGGACTTGAAATCAAACAAACAAGAGACGGAATCCATGTGCATCAATCCAAATACACTCAAGAGATGCTCAAGAAATTTAACATGAGTGACTCTAAGGAGGTAACCACTCCCATGGCGACTAACATGCGATTAGATAATGATGAGAGTGGGAAGTCGACAGATTTGATTCAATATACAAGTATGATAGGTAGTTTGCTATACCTCATAGCGAGTCGCTTGGATATTCTTTTTGCTGTGGGTATGTGCGCTAGGTATGATGTATGTGCCAAGGAATCTTATTTAGTTGCTGTTAAGAGAATTTTGAGATACCTTAAGGGCACAATTGGAGTCGGTCTTTGGTACCCCCGTACAGAGTCTTTTGATTTGATAGGCTATACTGATTCCGACAATGCTGGGTGCAAGTTGGATCGGAAAAGCACAAGTGGGGGTTGCCAATTTTTAAGATCATCTTTAGTAAGTTGGTCAAGTTGGAAGTAACATTGTGTTACTCTCTCCACGACCGAGGTAGAGTATATCGCCATGGGAGAGAGTGTATCACAATTGTTGTGGATGATACATACTTTAGAGGACTATGGACTGTCTTACAAGGGTGTGCAAGTGTTGTATGACAACATAAGCACCATAAAACTTACAAAAAATCCAGTCCACCATTAAGGACCAAACACATTGAAGTGCGTCACCACTTCATTAGAGATCATATTGCTAGAGGAGATATTGTACTCTCACATGTAGATTCCAAGTCTAATCTAGCGGACATTTTCACTAAACGACTCCCCGAAAATGAATTTAGTCTATTAAGAAGGGAGTTGGGAATGTGCCGTGCACAATAGGATGTAAAAAACCTTCATGGTCATTCCTAATTGTTGGGCAGCTTGGGGACATCTCACATAAACTATAAGGTTTAACAAAATGTTTTTGTATTGCTAGAAATGGGGTGAGATGCTAGGATCAACCAAATTACTCAAAATGTATCATGCATCTCTTGAGTAATGAGGTTGAAGAGATAAAGATCATTAATTTGACCAAGTATGGGGAAAACCAATACATAATACATGTGTATTTGGTTCCAAGAACATACTTGGACATTCTAATCAAGTAAAATTGGTTGAAGCATTGTTTGTTGATACAAACTTGATTCAAATTTGATAACAAGCCTGTTTTAAGATTTTTAATCCGTAAGAAAAGGACCTTCTCTTGATTGATGATGTGGAGAAGTACATTTTAGTTAAGGGAACCCTTTTTAGGATCAAAGGGATTAAATCTGGTTGTGTTAAAATTTAAAAGGGGAGTTTGAATGAGAGTTTCTGAAATGTATCAGGGATTCAGAAACTCCTCTAAAATCTGATCGGTCCATAGACCGATCAGAAATCACCTCAGAAATCGTTTTGATGGGTCAAAACCTTCTGTATCGAACCTAATCGGTCCACCGACCGACCAGGACTCTCCCTGATCGATCACCTTGACCGATCAGGGTCGTTTCTGATCTGTCAGGCAGACCGATCATGATTTTATGTATCGAATATCAAAAGTCCTCCTGATAGGTCAAGCAGTCCGATCAGGGATCTTCCTGATCGGTCAAGCAGACCGATCAGGGATCCTCCTGATCGGTCTGGTGACCGATCAGGAGCCAGACCGATCAGGAGCCTTCTGATCGGTCACGGTGACCAATCAGATCACTTCTGATCGATCAGGGTTCTCCCTGATCGGTCCAAAAAGCCCTCTGATCGATCAACCGTCCGATCTTCCCAATTAAATCTGGTTGGTGATCGATCCACCAACTCTATTAACTCTCCTTTCTCCCTAAATTCTTCAACCCTAGCCGCCGAACACCATCTTCTTCCTGTGAGGTCTTTCTCTCTTGTGCGAGCTCTCTTCTCTGCGAGTTCTCTCTTGCGCGAGCTCTCTTCTCTGCGAGTTCTCTGTGGTTTTCTTTTCAACCAACCGACGACCATGGCACCCAAGTAAGAACTATTCTCATTCTTTACTAATTGCTTTATAATACTTGTGTGTTTTTGGATCTAATCACTATGTTTCATGATGGTGTCATGCCCTTACCCCAAATCCTACTTCAAATCCTATTCATTTTGGTATTTTGGTGTGGTTGTGCCGTGACCTTCACCACTAACCCAATCGTCTGTGTGTCGTGTCCTTCACTGACCCAACCTTAACTGATCCAACCTTTTGTGTGTCATGACCAAATCCCTAATCATAGAAAATCTTTCAAAGGTAAGGCTGTTGGTGAGGGAACCTCAAAGTCTAAGTCCCCTTCCTCATCTAAACCTTCCCAATCCTCCAGACCTCAACCCTCGTCCAGTTCAAGATTCCCGAATGCATACTTCGAACAAGCTTTCCAAAACTGCACTTTTAATCTCCTCCCCTATCGATCAGTGGATAAGTCAATTGTGTATGACTACTATCCATCAGTAAGGCAGTTTATCGAATATTATGATCTTGCATCAATTCTTTTCCTCGAGCGGAATATCAATATTGATTTAGTCTCCGAATTCTATAACAATCTTTTTACTGATGGCAGTACGGATTATACCACCCGAGTAGCCATGACCAATTTAAATTTCAATTACTCCATTTTCTCGGAATATCTGGCTTGTCGTCGATCGACAAATCACTATTCCCTCTACCCTTGTATTCCAGACCCTTTACTGGCTCCATTCGAGGGAGTCACCTTTGATTCCATTTACGAGTATTTTTTCGGACACCCCAGGCCGGATGGCCTTGATGAGCTAGCCACTGAGTTCCCCACTTTTGCTGCTCTTAGACTCTCCCCAGTTGATTATATCCTCTTCAAGATTATCACCAACTACCTTCTACCGATCACCTCAAAACCCCTAGCCGAGATGCACCCTTATCACTGCTTGATGCTCTACGGGATGCATCGGCACTTTGACTTTGACATTATGATGAGCATCTACTATTTCATAATCTCCTACAGTGATCTCGGGAGTCGTACAGTTTATATGCCTTTTGGTCACATTATTACTGACTGGCTCCAGTCAGTTGGTATTGATGTGTCTAAAGGTAGGATTATGCCGATGGTTCGGCAAGACTATAGACTTGGAAAACGCGCGTTTTCCAAGTCTGGCATCATTGCCGATGCCCGGGGGATTGGGTGGAAGGATGGGAGGGTCTTGGGGGAGCTTCCACGGGCGCCACATGTTCAGGTTGCCGCTAATCCAGCTGGATATCATGGTGCGCCCGCCGCTGCAGGGGACGACGACGAGGAGGAGCCGGATCTCAGATGGCAGATTGCTGAGCTCGAGCAGACGATGGACCACAGATTTCATATTTGGGGGCTCGAGCAGCAGGCGATCCGGTCTGAGGTTTCTATGATGCATGCTGAGCAGCGGGAGATGTTTGCAGAGCTGCGCTCGTGGATGGCTGGTCATCCACCACCGCAGACATTTCATGGCTTTCAACCATCGAGCAGCACGACTCCAGGGAGCTTCCTGCCTTCTGATGATACTGCATTTGATCCGATGCAGTTTGATATTCCCCGTGATCCCGCTGATCAGGATTGATATCTTTTGCTGTATTTTGACTTATGACTACTGTTTCATGACTATGTGTGACTGATGACATTCTGATGGTTTTATTTGTCTTGGTGTTTGTTTTAGTCATTAGTTGTAGTCTATGTTTACTCCATTATCATATGATGCATATGAGTGTTTTGCCTTGCTATACTTATTTCATATGCTTTTCATATGCCTTTCACTTATTACTTCTTGTTTCTTTTGGTGTTGGGGAGAGACCCTTGGTTAAGGGGGAGTTGTTTTTAACTTAATAACCAGTCTACATCCTTTTCAGTGTTTGACAAAGGGGGAGAGAATGGTTAGTTAAGTTTAGGATTAGCTAACGAACTTAACTTGACTTCTAATACCTAAACATAAATCAGGTTGTCAAACAACAAAAAGAGGGAGATTGTTGATGCAGTCTGACCTGATTGTTGTTTTGGTATTGACACCGATTTAAGTTTGGTTGAGTGAAATCAGATGATTAAGTTCTAATTAAGTCCTGGTCGGGGACTGGGTAGGAATTCCGGTGAGTGAAGCCGGGCCCTAGTGAGTGAAGCTAGGTGAACGAGTTCCGGTGAGTGAAGCCGGACCCTAGTGAGTGAAGCTAGGTGAACGAATTCCGGTGAGTGAACCCGGGTCCTAGCAAGGGAAGCTAGGTGAAGGAAATCCTGGTGAGTGAAGTCGGGTCCTAGCAAGGGAAGCTAGGCGAAGGAAATGCTGGTGAGTGAAGCTAGGTTGGACTAAGTCCCGGTGAGTGAAGCTAGGCATGAAGTCTTGGTCCGGGGGACTGAGCATTAAGTGTACTGGTCGGAGAGGGCTCGGTAGCCTATTTTTTGGACCAGACTGAGTTAGAGAAGGCAAGGGAGCCTGTTCTTTGGACTCAGGGTCGAAATGATCGGAGCTGGATCGGTCTGAAGTCTGATCAGGGAGTTGTTACGAACTCTCTTGGTTGTAGATCGGTCTGAAGTCCGATCAGAGAGTTGGCACGAACTCCCTTGATAGTAGATCGGTCTAGTGATCGATCCAGGATGTCTGTGTTGGGTTTTTCGGGCCGCGAAAACCGCCTTTTCGCGTCGCGGAAACCCCGAGAACCCAAAGCCATGGATCTCGTGCGAAGAATAATTCCGAAACAAAAATTCACGTATTCATTTCATGCTCAAAACTTGATCTACTCCTAGATCTAAAGAGGCATAAACCATTTTACCTTTGGTGCGTGCCCCGCTTAATCCCGCTCGCTCCTTTTGGATGTCGGATCTCTAGGACGTCAAGTGCCGTCCCTCTAGAAGTATCCACGCGAACAAAGTGGATGGAGGAAACCCTTTAGGTGTGCTAGCACCTTTCAAGGGTTCGGCCAAGAGGAGAAGAAGAAGAAGAGCTCCAACACTTGGAGGAGGAAGAAGAGAAGACACACCATGAGAAAAATGGAACAAAACCTTGTTTTGTTCTCTCATTGTGGCCGGCCACATAATGGCCATTAAGTGGCCGGCCATAATAGCCATTAATGGCCATTAAGTGGCCTGCCATAACCCCCTTTCAATTTGAATTCAAATTCAAATGGGGGGTTACAACCTTTGGAGATGATGTGGAGCATCATCATTGGTCAAATACCAAGCCAAGTCATCACTTGGTCAAGTCAAGGTGAGGTGGCCTTTTGGTCAAGTCAAACTTGCCTTTTATGGACTTTTCATATTTAGTCAAGTCAAACTTGACTTCATTTCTTCTCCCATGTCAAGTCTAACTTGAAGTGGAACCAAGTCAAGTCAAACTTGATTTGGATTTGGGTCAAGTCAAACTTGCCTTTTATGGACTTTCCATATTTAGTCAAGTCAAACTTGACTCCATTTCCTCTCCCATGTCAAGTCTAACTTGAAGTGGAACCAAGTCAAGTCAAACTTGATTTGGATTTGGGTCAAGTCAAACTTGCCTTTTATGGACTTTCCATATTTAGTCAAGTCAAACTTGACTCCATTTCTTCTCCATCTATTTGTTCTTTGCGTGTGACCCTATAGGTTCTTGTAACGTTGGCAATGCTTCTAACCTCTTAGAAACATAAGCAATGAGCGGTATCTAGCAACACATCATTGCTACCCAAGTTACAAGAATGTTGAGATCCAACATCACCAATGTGACTACTAATTATGACTTTCATAATATGTGACAATGTCCTTCTATCGTCGATATCTAGATTGATCTTCTATGAAGCATAGACCATGTCATCCTCCAATCAATCTATGTGTCTTGAACTCCAAGTAGACTCACTATAATCAAATAAGCTCAATATCTCATATTGCCTTATTTGGACATGGCCATGCACTTAGTGATCTCACTCTATCAAGACTATGATATCTCTCCCGTCATATAGGAGGGATAGATCCCATCTACATCACTCACATCCCTCCGCATAATTTGTTACATACCCAGTAATCGCCTTTATAGTCCACCTAGTTACGGGTGACGTTTGACGAAACCAAAGTACATAACTCCTTATGTAGGGAACTATGGTGACTTCAGGTCTAAGGACTAATAGTCATACTAATAGTCACATGAGAAAGTATATGACACTCATATAACGATCCATGATACTTTCTCATGGTGGGTCATTCAGTATACATTCTCCAATGCATACTCATGTGTCAACTTGATATCTCATATCCATGACTTGTGAGATCAAGTTATCGTGTTGACCTATATGCTAGTCTCTATGCATTAACATTGTCCCTGAATGTTAATACTTGACTAGGAATAATTAAGAGTAGTGTTCTCTATATCATCTCACTATCGATTCAACCAATCGATTGATATAGATATGAACCTACTACCAAGGACGTTATTACACTTAGTTATTTGGCACCAATACAAGTAAGTATAATAACCATAATCAAATGCCTTTATATATATATATGAAATATGATACAATGAGTCCATACAACAACCATCACATGATTGGCTCTAGGGCTCTCACTAACAGTCTGATCGATCTGGTGACCAATCAGAAACAGATCAGAATGTTCTGCGTGGTGACTAATTGGTCTGGTGAACGATCAGAAACGGACCAAATACATTCTGTGTGATGGCTGATCGATCTGGTGACTGATCAGAATTGGATCAGTAAGTTTCTGTGTGGTGGCTGATCGTGTTAGTGATATGAGAGAAGTGTCCTAAGGCAATCGCCTTATGATTGTAATCATTTATTCTAATAATTGAATATTCACTATTTGAGTATACATGTTTGTGTATTTGATTGAGATCTTAAACTCATTTACTGAATGTCCGCAATACAATTCACATCATGAGAGAATTTGTGATGAATTCACAACTAGTGATTATCTCTACATGTGCAATTGTGAAGTATTGAAATTGTCCCTAGTCGATGAATTGATAAATACGGACACTATCAATTCTGTTGAGACTAGCATGGCTTATTCTCTAATCAGCTGATTCTCACTGGCTGGTGACATTGAGATGTCCGGAGATAAACATGAATGCTAGTTAAGGGAACTAGTTCATTGGAGTGACTGGCTGTAAAACTTCATATGGTAGTCTATATATAGATATGTCAGTGAAGTTCTTACTGCAGCTTAAGTGCGATGTTCCTTTGACTTGCGGTGTTCAAGTCATCTTGGTCATGGAGACTTATACTTTGACATTTTAAGCAAGCATCTCCAAGAAGGTGTGGACCCAGGATGATTGGGTATAAGCCGAAGTGCCTGAAGATGTTTGAACAACCTACAAAGGATTCACCACTCCTTGCGAGGAGATGTATACCTGAGGCCTATCGTCGGATTGTTACTCGAAGCCTCTGGCCAGAGCATGACATGTTCAGAGTATGAATCTCTTAAATACATGAGAGTAATTAGAATCCGTAGGACGAGAAAACGTTACTTGGGCTAGGTGTGACGTAGTCAGCCTAGTGGGGACTGACACACATAGACCATGTCCTGAACCAAGTGGGTATAAGATGGTGAAGGGAATGAGGCACGATTCATTATAGCTGCTGAAGGGTTTCAGAATTGTTTCTGAGGTCAACCGTTGATCTTTCGATTAATTGGGGATCATGATGTACTACTAGGTGCCACTCATGATCGTTCTATAATTGATTAATTATAAACGGCCAACATAAATCGAAAGCCTATTTAGTCACACGCACTACGAGTAATCCGAGGGATTTAAAACGAGTTGAAATTTGGATTTTCCAATCAAGAGAGATTAAGTTTGGTTGAGCCAAACGATAAGTCGAATCTGAATTTTTCAGAGACGCATTGAAAGCGTAAAATGGCTAAGTCTTTTGAAGACTTAATAGATGAATTAAATAAGTTTAATTCATTGGGGCTTGGCTTGGATGGGCCGGCCAAAGAGGGCCTCCATCCTCTTTGCTTGGCCGGCCATAACAAAGGGAGAGAACCAAGTTTTTTGTTCAATTTATAAAATAAACCAAGTGTAGTTTGTTTTATAAAATTATGGATGATATAAATTTTTATATAATAAACCAAGGTTTGGTTTATTTTTCATGAAAATTAAAATGAACCATGGATTGGTTTATTTTATAAAATCAATCATGGATTAATTTACCATGGTAAGGAAATTTATTCCATAGGAGAGAAGAGACTTGATTGTTTTTTTATCATGAATTAAAATATGATTTTAATCATGATATAAAATCAAACTTGGCATGATGGAATAAGTTATTCCATATTTGAAAGGCTTGATGGTTGAGAGGCCACTATATAAAGGACCCAAGGCAAGGCTTGGGTGATAATCAAAGAGATGAAGGCATAGGCTCTCTCCCTCTCTTTCTCTCCGTCTCTTCTCCCCTTCTTGCCGTGCGCCAACCAGCCCCAAGAAGGAGCACCAGCCGGCCGCCCCTGCCCTTTCCCTGCCGACCACCACTTGCTACCAGAGAAGGAAGCTCCGACCATCTCTTGGCCGGAAGAAGGTGCTGCTGGAATTAGAATTTGCCGCAAGGATCTTTTTGCCGCAAGCCTATTCTTTTGCTTCGCCGGAATTTTGATTCCGGCCATCCTTTTGTGGTTAGTCTTCCAACTTCTCTCTTGTTTTTTCTCGTCGCGTTCTTGGAGAATCTAGTAGTTCTTAAGAACACGAAACTCGTGGCTTTGCGAAGTCATCCCGAAGATACTCGGCGTGGACACGAATAGAGGCGGAGCTTCCAAGGGACGCTTACGGTTGGATCTCGTCCCTTCCTTCGAGTTACGCGAGGTAATACGTAAATTAGTTTATGTTTCTGCAAAATTTCAAATATATGATCATGTCTACACAAGATAAAATTGCATGCTTAGATGTGTGGTTAAATGATTTAGAGAAATTATTTATGCTAAACCTTTCGCTGCACGTAATTAATTTTGAAATTACGAACCCGCATCCATGTCAACATGCACCCGGTCCCAACAGATCGGTCTGGTGACCAATTAGAATTAGATCAGTAAGGTCTGTGTGGTGGCTGATCGGTTAGTCTGACCGATCAGCAGTGTCTGGACCGATCAGGCAGGAGCCTGATCGGTCAGGCTATGGCCTGATCGGTCAGGCTATGGCCTGATCGGTCAGGCTATGGCCTGATCGGTCAGGCTATGGCCTGATCGGTCAGGCTATGGCCTGATCGGTCAGACTATGGCCTGATCGGTCAGGCTGACTGATCCGTCAGTAAGACCGATCAGTCCCTGGCTGATCGGTCAGCTGGACCGATCAGCCCTTGGCTGGGTTCTTGACTCTAAACCATGAGAGTTCAGTGGGTTTAGGATCGGTCTGGTGACCGATCCCTGATCTCTGATCGGTCAGTGAGACCGATCAGACCATTACTAGATCGATCAGAATAGAGTCTGATCGGTCAAGAGGGCGACTGATCGGTCAGGGTGACCGATCAACGCCTCAGAACTTTAATTTGAATTAGTGTCAGACCTCTGATTACATTCTGATTTTCTTCTGATACCTTCTAATATGTTTTGATTTGCTTCGTTAATCAGTTTGTTGAGTGTGCAGATGATACAAAGACGATACAAGCCAAGAAGGAGGGTCAATGGTGGCTTTCGCTGCGGCAGGTTTGTTTGTTATCTGTTTGCAGGTTTCAACAGCTTCTGACGGCTGGCAACTGACCTAAGGCTCTAGCTGAAGAGGACTTCAGTGAATTGAGAGCTCAGAGGAGGTCAGTGGGACAGTGGGTGACGAAGCCGTGGGTCAGTGGGTGACGAAGCCTATTGGTGTGCAGAAGGATGGCTTAAGAGGAGGCTGGTGAAGCAGAGACAGAGATCGGAAATCAATCAGACACAAACAGAACAAAGAGCTGAGTGAAGGGTCTTGTGTGAAGTTGTGTGTTGTGTTGTGCTCTGTGAAGCTTCTTCTTCGTGCTTTCTGTGCTTGCGCTTAAGGTTCATCTGTAAGCTTCTTCTCAAGTCTCTGTTATTACTTTGATACATTTCTGAGACTGTCTGTGGAGAGGTTACTCCACCGAGAAGGAGATTTTCATATCCGGTTTCATTTCGGGGCTTGATCTGCCGACGATCAAGGGATCGCCCACCTCACGGGCACGCCAAGGGGTAGGGGCAAGTTATCCCCAAACCTTGTAAATCCTTCTGTTAGAGTCCAGTTTGTTCTCTTTCAGTTTTCTTTCTGTTCTGTATTTTTCCGCTGCTAACCTAAGTGCAGAAAGAATCAAAAGAAGCCAACTTTTAAGTGGGTGGCTATTCACACCCCCCACTCTCTAGCCATCCCAGATCCAACAAGTGGTATCAGAGCCTGGGGCTCTTTCAAACGGACTAACCCCCGAAGAGCAAGAGAATCGCTTTGAGAGAAGGCTTCAGCACTAACAGACCACCATTCTTTGATGGAGCCAGCCGACTTCCAGTATTGGAGATCAAGAATGGAGTACTATCTAAAAACCGACATTGGAATGTGGTTTTCAGTAAAGGAGGGGTTCACTCCTCCAAAGGATGCTGAAGGCAAGGAACTCGACTCATCAAGGTGGTTAGCCAAACAAACTATAAAAGGTGAGGCTGATGCTAAGGCTATGGTCACCCTACAGTGTGGGTTGACCAAGGAGCAACTTATCAAGGTTGGTCCTTTCACAAGTGCCAAAAATTTATGGAACAAGCTCATTGAGCTTCATGAGGGCACTCGAGATTCCCGAATAGCAAAGAGGGATCTCTTCCTCAACCAACTCCAGAACCTTACCATGAAGGATTCTGAAATTGTAAGTGAGCTTCATGGTCGATTCAAGGAGATACTTAATGGTTTGCACTCCATCGATGAGAAGGTCGAGAATCGTGACCTTGTAAGGTACGTACTCAAATCATTTCCTAGGAATGCCTTGTAGTCATCCATGGTGGATGCCTACAAGGTATCCAATGACTTGTCCATTGTAAAGTTAGATGATTTTTTCTATGAAATGGAGCTACATGAGATAGCTAACAAAGACCCAAAAGAGAAGGGTATAACTCTTATAGCAGGGGACAAGGCAAAGAAGAAGAAAGAAAAGAAGAAGGAGAAGGAGGTCTCATCTTCTTCATCCGAATCCAATGAGGATGGAAGCGAGTCTTCATCAACTGAGATGACCAACTTTGTGAGAAGGATGATGAGGAAGAGTCGGCACTACAAGGGAAAAGGTAACACAAATGAAAATAAGATTGATAAATCTAACATCACTTGTTATGAATTTAGCAAGAAGGGGCACTACAAAAATGAGTGTCCAAAACTCAAGAAGAAGGGGGAGAAGTCAAAGAAGAAGAAGGTCTTAAAGGCCACATGGGATGAGCCTTCATCCAGCTCATCCGAAGAAGGGAAGGAGGAGAAGAGCACTCTCCACGTGGCTCTTATGGCCTTAGAAGAGATGGAGAGTAGTGATGAATCAAGTGAGCCATCAACCGCGACTTCATCATCTTCGGATGATGAAAAGGTAATCTCTCCCGAACTTGATAAATGTTATAGAGCAATAGCATGTTTAACTAATTTGCTTAAGAAATCTAAGGACAAGGTGAAGTCCTTAAAATTAGAGGTAGAACAACTAAAAACCTCCAAGGATGATGATATAGATGATTTACATGTTGAGATACATGTGAATGAAAACAAGGCTTTGAAGAGTGAAGTTGAAAAACTCAAGAATATTATTGAGAAATTTTCAACTAGCTCTAAGACCTTGGATATGATCCTTAACGCTCAAAGAGCGGTTTACAACAAGGCCAGTATAGGTTACCGACCTAAGGAACCTAGCTTTTTCTCATTGATGTCTAGAACCCATTTTAAATCATCAAATGCTTCTAGGGTTCAAGGAATTAGAAAGAAAATGACCAAGGCATGGGTGCCAAAATCTTGCATTGTAGGTGCATTAGGTCCCAAGGTTTGGGTACCTAAATCATTTATCTTTCGTGTTGTGTAGGCATTGATTGAGGGGGCGCATCTATCAACTTGGTTTGTTGATAGTGGGTGCTCCAAACACATGATCGGGGATAAATCATTATTTGTTGGTGCAAGTTACATCAGTGATGTCCTCCTCTAAGTGTTTTAATGTTTGACAAATACTTAAGTCAGTGATACATTGAACAAGGGAAGGGGAGTGAAGAGAGGAGTAACAAAATGGACCAAAGTCCTAGTAAATCTAGGCAATAAGTCCTGGTTCGAAGAATTGGGCACTAAGTCCTGATCATGGATTGGGCACTAAGTCCTGGCAAAGGGCTGGGCACCGAAGACCTGCTCGGAAGGTGGGCACGATGTCCTGGTCGAGGACTGGGCTAGAAGACCTGGCCGAGGGTTGGGCACCGAAGACCTGGTTCGAGGAATTGGGCAAGAAGACCTGGCCGAGGGTTGGGCACCGAAGTCCTGGACTTAGGGTTTGGGCACGATGTCTTGGTCTGAGGGACTGAGCAACTTAGCTGGGCGATGACTAAGGACAGAAGTAGAGACGAGTCAGGGTTCGGACGTCTCGAGATCCGAGAGTATCGGAAGCTAAGCAAAAGTCCACCCGAAGGACTGGGTGGCAACCGGCTCCTGAAAGGAGTAGGTGAAAGGCGTGTTCTCGGGGGTGAGAACTTGCGTCGGTTCTACCTAGGGTTTCGTGGAAATCCGATGTTAGAACTAAGTCCTTAAGGCTAATATTGTGTGTATATTTGTTTTGTAGTTGTGTGTCTTGCAGGTACCAAGAACCGGAGACAAAGCAAGCAAAGGGCTGGAAACCAGCCAAGCCAGGCGCCCCCATCAATAGGGGCACCCAGATCAAAGAACAAAAACTAGGTTTGTGCTGGAAGCTTTGAAGCCAGGCGCCCAGGTCAAAGAAGGAAATGGCAGTTTCGTGAAGAAAGCAGAATAGACTTCCATTCAGGCGCCCGGGATGATACATGCGCCCAAGTTGAAAGTTGTATTTGTTGTTTCGAGTTCGAAACAGAGATAAGCTTTCATTCAGGAGCCTGGGAGGTCCGGGGCACCCTGGTCAAAAGTTTTATCAGCTGCGACGAGTTCGGCGCGGGGATATAGTTTGACCAAGTCTATAGGGGCGCCCCCATCATCACAGGCGCCCGTATGAAGCCTATAAAAGGGGCTTCGACCCCTCTGCTTCAGACACAACTTCCAAGAGCGATTCTAATCATTCTAACTGACAACAAAGCGCTAAAGACAAGGTTCTGCGATCAGCAGGCTCTAGGAGGAAGTGCGCGGCACTTCGGAGGTCCAGTTTGGCCGAGGCTTCGACCTTAATTGTTTGGTTTGCTTTTTATTATTCCACACTTAATTTCATATCTTTTTAATTGTAATTCTGCACTGTAAGACGACTTTTCTCCGCCTCTGGAAATTTCGGAAAGGAGACCAATAGTGGACTCACGCCGAGTACATAGGCCTTGGACGTACTGACCCAGGGGGGTCGGGAACCAAGTAAATAAATCCTGCGTGTCTGTTGTGTTATTATTTCTTTTATTGTTCTGTTTTACTTTTCCGCTGTGCTACTAACGCTCTGAGTCTAGAACAAATTTACGATTTCCGCGAGAAGTTTTCGGTCGATATTCACCCCTCCTCTATCGACGACACCGGTCCTACAAGTGGTATCAGAGCCAGACCGCTCTTCACCGGACTAACCGTCGACGGAGCAACAACGCCAGGAGTTGAGGGGGAGCCCAGGGGTGAATCAGGTACAATTTTTTATGCCTGTTTTTAAATTTCATATTATATGCTTCACGTGCAGGGAGAGAGGACACTATAGAAGTCATTGTCCTACTCGTAAGAATCGATCCTCACCGACGACAAAGGAGGCACCAGCGCCAGGAGTCCGGAGAGACAAAAGTCACGTACGATGCTTCAAATGTGAGAAATACAGGCACTACAAAAATAAGTGTCCGACAAAGGTACGTACAATTTATGTTCCGAAAATTTTTAAATCTCCTGCATTTTCTTATGTAAATTATTTAGATAATTTTATTGAAAAATTAAATTGTGTAAATAGGCAAATTAATGTCTTACATGATCAACTAGATAATGTAGACAGTAATAAACTATCAAAAATTAACTCTTTAATTATCAATACCAATAAATTAATCTGTAAAATTAATTCTGAAATTAATCTTAAATTTAATTCTGAAAATAGATCTGATAAAATTACTGAAATTAATACTGAAAACTCTGACAATTTTAATTCGGATAATTATAAATTCAAATTTAAAAATCCTTTGTATAAAACTGAATTCAAATTTGAAAATCTTAAGGATAACACTGAATTCAAATTTGAAAATCTTAAGGATAAGACTGAATTCAAATTTGAAAATCCTAAGGATAACACTGAATTCAAATTTGAAAATCTTAAGGATAAGACTGAATTCAAATTTGAAAATCTTAAAGATATTTCTAAAGATAACTCTGAAATTAGTGAAGATATTTCTGGAGATAACCCTGAAATTAATGAAAATATTTCTAAGGATAGTGGAGATAATGTCTCTTTAGATTATAATTTAACTATTCCCTTGGATAATTCTAAAATATTAACTAGTGACCCATATTACTCCTCCTACTTTGTGGATGTTGAAAGATCTAATTTTGAGAAGGAGATGGAATTTTCTAAAATTAAGGTCATAGTCAATAAAAATCACAAAGATTCAAATAAATCAGAATTATTAGAAAAACTTGAAAAGTTAAATAAAGAATAAATAGTAAGGGAATCATATATTTTCGAAATAATAAAGATGATGAAATTAGACCCACAACTTTTGACCAACCCAGAAATCTTGATAAACCTTAAAAACTTTGATTAAATTTTAATTTTTAAGACTTAACTTAATCCTTTAGTTTTAAGATCAATTAATTCTGAACTTTAATGTTAGTTAATTCGAAATTAATCCTCATTTTAATTTAATCAACTTAAACAAATTCAAATTAAATTAAATTAATTCAATTAAATCTTAATTAAATCAAATTAAAATTAATTCAATTAAATCTTAATTAAATCAAATTCAAATTAATTAAATTAATTTAATTAAATCTTAATTAAATCAAATTCAAATTAATTAAATTAAATCTTAATTAAATCAAATTCAAATTAATTCGAATTAATTCAATTAAACCTTAATTAATTCAATTAAATCTTAATTAATTCAAATTCAAATTAATTCAATTAAACCTTAATTAATTCTTAATTAATCAACCCTTAGTTAATTCAAATGATTCAAATTAATTCAATCCTTAATTAATTTAAATTAACTTAATTAATCCTTAATTAACTCAATTCCAAATAATTCTTAAATAACTTAAAATCGAACTAAATAAAATTTTACCCAAACTGAAACAATCAAAATTAACAACATTAAATATGTCAAAGTGGGTTGGCATATTCGCGGGTTCACACGACATGTATCAAATCGGGAATTTGATATATTTTTAGAAACTTAATTAAAATGCCGGTTGACTTGTTTGACTCATGCATAATTGTCATGTCATGCATCTACTATTTTCCTTAATATATGTCATGTCATTCACATTTAATTTTATGCATAAATTAGAACGGTTATAGGAAAAAGAATAATTGAAACTTGATCAACCTAGTATTAGGTGGAGGTGAGATGATAATACATTAGGGAAGCCTTCTGGTGGAACTAGTTGAAGCTACCGATCCAAAACCTAAGCTAGTTAGACCAAAATCTCTCAAG
The DNA here is from genome assembly GCA_024364735.1 of Boesenbergia rotunda. Lineage (NCBI taxonomy): Eukaryota > Viridiplantae > Streptophyta > Magnoliopsida > Zingiberales > Zingiberaceae > Boesenbergia > Boesenbergia rotunda. The sequence goes on along the minus strand of JAGFNQ010008993.1, from coordinate 24,435 downwards.
AAGTAACTTGAAGATGAATTTTCTATAAAAGGCTTTGTCAAGGAAAGGGTTGATGATCCAATAAGGCTACGGTCAAAGAAGGCCTAGTGCCTCGCCAAGACCTGGAAGCCAATTACTGAAAATCAAATTCACTTTACTATTGTTAGATTTGAATCTAACACAAGCTTCAATTAAGTCTTAGATTTAATAATAAATTAAGAAAAATGATTCAAGCATCTCACAATACATCCATAAGGCAACCATGCTTGCTGTATTGAGACATCTAAAATGGGTGAGATGTTAAAGACTAATAAATTAAAAAATTATTTTCAAAATTGTTTTTCAAAATTGTTAGAATATTTTTCTAAAAATATACTTTCAAAATAGTGCTTTAACATAATAATGTTTTTATGGAATTCATGTTTATCTGATTGATTATATATTATATGTTTTCAAAAATTATATCCTTTTAAAAAATTGTTTGACTCACACAATTAGACACAAGCCTTCTAGGACAACACTAAAGTTCCTTAAGGCACTTAGATAGAGTCAAACGGTGTTGGGTATAGGGGGAGTGGTTTATTCCTATAATTTTCTTTTCAAAAATGTCTTTTGAAAAATCACAATCTTTTAAAATGGTTTTCGAAAACTATGCTTTAAATACTATGTCTTATGTTTTTCGTAAACTATATCTAACAAATTACCTTTATTTCAAAATATGCTTCAAAATTTTAAAACTGTGCTTTAAAATTATGCCGAGGTCTCATTTGATTCTGATAAACCCTAAAGACACAGAGGAAGGTCCACTTAATGATCTACAAGGACTCCGAGGATGTGTCAGATTTAGGGGGAGTCTGAGTCAAAAGAAGAAATTCTGAAAAGTTTTTTTTGGTAATTATCAGATAATTTCTTTGATCTGCACTAAACCCTAATGACTTAGAGAAAGAGTACTTGTGGTCAACAAGCTTCCTAGGACTGGGTCAAGTTTAGGGGGAGGTCAAATTAAAAGAATTATTTAATAACATGTTTTCATGAACTATATCTTCAAAATCTTGCTGAAAATATGTCTTTCAAAATACTATTATTCTATTTTCCAGAATTTTTATAGCTTATGAAATTGTTTTTGAAATAATATTTACTTGGGTTGGAGAATTTCCAGGACACTTAGGAAAATGTCCTTGTAGTTAACAAGGTTTCCTAGGATTGTGTCAGACTGGAAAAGAAACCTACTCAAGTAAAATATTATGTTTTCAAAACGCATAATATCTTTCAAAGTTTCTTATATTTCTCAAAAAGTACTTGCATTTTTCAAAGATCATAATATTTCTCAAAAAGTACTTGCATCTTTCAAAAACTCAATTTATCTCAAAAGTACTTGAAAAATCTTTTCTAAAATTTTTCTAAGGAAAATTTTTCAGATCAAACACTTTCTACAAATACAAAATATTTTTCAGAATTGCACAATACTTTTCAAAATGGATTTATTCTGGAAATTTAAGTACTTAGTATTACTATGCTTTTAAAAATTTATACTAAGTATTTTTCAAAAAGAACAAAATATTTTCATTGTTGGTGCAAGAGTTTTTTGTTTTTTTTTGATGTATGACAAAGGGGGAGAGATGTGCCTTAAGTTAGAAATAAATTTTATTTTCTTTCCAAAGGATCAAAAAAATCAGAATGTTTTTCAAAAAGGGGGAGAGTTTCCTATTTTTCCCTAGAGGATCAAAAATAGATTTTCAAAACTTCAATCATTTTTTATTTGATCCCAAGAGTTAAAGTTTAGCCCTTTCAACTAGTCTAACTTAAGATATTGTCAAACATCAAAAAAGGGGAGATTGTTGGTGCAAGTTGCATCAGTGATGTCCTCCTCTGAGTGTTTTAATGTTTGAGAAATACTTAAGTTAGTGATACATTGAACAAGGGAAGGGGAGTGAAGAGAGGAGTAACAAAATGGACCAATGTCCTTGTAAATCTAGGCAATAAATCATGGTTCGAAGAATTGGGCACTAAGTCATGATCATGGATTGGGCACTAAGTCCTGGAAAAGGGCTGGGCACGGAAAACCTGCTCGGAAGGTGGGCACGAAGTCCTGGTCGAGGACTGGGCAAGAAGACCTGGCTGAGGGTTGGGCACCGAAAACCTGGTTCGAGGAATTGGGCAAGAAGACCTGACCGAGGGTTGGGCACCGAAGTCCTGGACTTAGGGTTTGGGCACGAAGTCTTGGTCCGAGGGACTAAGCAACTTAGCTGAGAGATGACTATGGATAGAAGTAGAGATGGGTCAGGGTTTGGACGTCTCGAGATTCGAGAGTATCAGAGCTAAGCAAAGGTCCACCCGAAGGACTGGGTGGCAACCGACTCCTGAAAGGAGTAGGTGAAAGGCTCGTTCTCGGGGGTGGGAACTTGCGTCGATTCTACCTAGGGTTTCATGGAAATCTGAAGTTAGAACCAAGTCCTTAAGGCTAATATTGTGTGTATATTTGCTTTGTAGTTGTGTGTCTTACAGGTACCAAGAACCGGAGACAAAGCAAGCAAAGGGCTGGAAACCAGCCAAGCCAGGCGTCCCCATCAATAAGGGCACCCAGATCAAAGAATAAAAACCAATTTTGTGCTGGAAGCTTTGAAGCTAGGCGCCCAACATGATCCAAGCACCCAGGTCAAAGAAGGAAATGGCAGTTTCGTGAAGAAAGCAGAATAGACTTCCATTCAGGCGCCCGTGATGATATAGGCGCCCAAGTTGAAAGCTGTATTTGTCGTTTCGAGTTCGAAACAGAGATAAGCTTTCATTCAGGTGCCTGGGAGGTCCGAGGCACCCTGGTCAAAGGTTTTATCAGCTGTGACGAGTTTGGCGCGGGGATAAAGTTTGACCAAGTCTATAGGGGTGCCCCATCATCACAGGCGCCCGTATGAAGCCTATAAAAGGGGCTTCTACCCCTCTGCTTTAGACACAACTTTCAAGAGCGATTCTGATCATTCTGACTGACGACAAAGTGCTAAAGATGAGATTCTATGACCGGCAGGCTCCAGGAGGAAGTGCGCGACACTTCGGAGGTCCAGTTCGGCCGAGGCTTCGACCTTAATTGTTTGGTTTGCTTTTTATTATTCTGCACTTAATTTCATATCTTTTTAATTGTAATTCTGCACTGTAAGACGACTTTTCTCCGCCTCTGAAAATTCCTGAAAGGAGACCAATAGTGGACTCACGCCGAGTACATAGGCCTTAGACGTACCTACCCAGGGGGTCGGGAACCAAGTAAATAAATCCCGTGTGTCTGCTGTGTTATTATTTCTTTTATTGTTCTGTTTTACTTTTCCGCTGTGCTACTAACGCTCTGAGTCTAGAACGAATTTATGATTTCCGCGACGACACCGGTCCTACATTATTCACTATCCTACAAAGCAAAAGTAGAAGTAATGTATCATTTGGTAACAATGGTAGTTTAAGGTTGTAGGAATAGGAGACATTCAAATATCCGAATGTCTTAGAATCAAGAATGCCCTTATAGTCAAGGGGATGACCTTCAATCTCCTAAGTGTCAGTCAGTTGTGTGATGTGGGATACACAATTGAATTTCACCCAAGTCAATGTCTAGTTAGACATAATGACACACATGGCACGGTACTAGTAGGCACAAGAGTAGACAATATTTATCGAGTTTCCTTTAAAAGTGCTACTAATGCCTCTATTAAGTGTTTCATGTTAAAAGAAGAAGAGTCTTGGCTTTGGCATCGGAGGTTGGCTCACGTGAACATGAAGAACATCCGAAAATTGGCCAACAAGGGACTTGTTCGAGGCTTGCCAAGCATCAAGTACGAAAAGGAAAAGTTATGTGATGCATGTCAAATGGGTAAGCAAACGAAAGCATCTCACAAAGGTAAAAGCACTGTAAGTACCTCTACCGCTTTAGATTTATTGCATATGGATTTATTTGATTGTAGTACTATAGTTTCATTGAATGGTAGTAGATACTGTTTTGTGATCATTGATGACTATACTAGATATACTTGGACGTATTTTCTAAAACATAAGGATCAAACCTTAGATATTTTTATTTCTTTTTGTAGAAGAATTGAAAATGAAAAATCTACAACAATCAAAACCATTAGAAGTGATCATGGAGGAGAATTTCAAAATCATAGGGTTTTAGAGTTTTGTCAAGAAAAATGATATAGATATGAGTTCTCTACTCCTAGAACACCACAGCAAAATGATGTTGTAGAGAGGAAGAACCGAGTCTTACAAGAGGCTGCACGAAGTATGCTTAATGAGTATTCTTTACCGAGCTACTTATGGGCTGAAGCTGTAAACACAACTTGCTATGTATAAAACCGAGTCCTCATTTATAGGTTTTTAGGGAAGACTCCACATGAACTTTGGTTTGGAAGACCACCTATAGTTAAACATCTCCGGGTGTTTGGGTGTAAGGTGTTCATTCTAAACACCAATGATCATCTTGGAAAGTTCACAGCAAAAGCTGATGAAGGGATACTGGTCGGGTATTCCCTTGTCAGCAAAGCTTACCGAGTCTACAACAAGAAGTCAAGGTTAGTTGAAGAATCTTCTGACGTTGTATTTGAGGAGATTCCAAGAATGATTGATCATTCAGAAGATGTCGAGGGAGTTCAATTCGAACTTAGGAGACTAGGCTTGGATGAAAGTCCAAGTGTTGGAGATGTTGCGGATGAGTTTGATTATGGTGAGCCTAGACTACATGGAGCTCAGCCTGACCCTGAGTCTGAGCCTGTGTCTAGTGAAACCATCCAAGAAGCACCTCCAACACCAAAGCAAACTAGGTTAGCCTCTAGTCACCCCCAAGACCAAATTGTTGGAGATATCCATCATGGGGTTAGGACAAGATTATTCTTTAGGAATGAGGCTAATGAGGTTACCTTGATCTCTGAAATTAAACCTAGATTAGTTGAGGAGGCATTGCATGATCTCGATTGGATTATTGCTATGCAAGATGAGTTAGGTCAATTTGAGAGAAGCTAAGTTTGGGACTTAGTTCATAGACCTAAGAAGACCACAATTATTGGAACTAAATGGGTCTTCAAGAATAAATTAAACCATAAGGGAGAAATCGTAAGAAACAAGGCACGCTTAGTAGCCAAGGGCTATAGTCAAGTTGAAGGCCTTAATTACGATAAGACCTATGCTCCCGTGGCACGATTAGAATCCATTCGATTGATGCTAGCATTTGCAGCACATAGAGGCTTCAAACTCTATCAAATGGATGTAAAATCGGCCTTCTTAAATGGTTTCATTAGAGAAGATGTCTATGTTGAACAACCATCGGGGTTTAAAAATTTTGAATTTCAAAACCACGAGTTTAAGCTAAAGAAGGCTCTTTATGGGCTAAAACAAGCACCTCGTGCTTGGTATGAGCGGTTGTCCACATTCTTAATTGAAAAAGGCTTCGTGAGATGTCAAATAGACCCTACACTATTTCTACATAGAGATGGTGACAATATCTTTGTAGCCCAAGTATATGTCGATGACATAATTTGTGGCTCCAACAACAAGGATTATTTGAATGAGTTCATTGGACACATGGAGAGTGAGTTTGAGATGAGTCTAGTGGGAGAATTGACTTTTTTCCTTGGACTTGAAATCAAACAAACAAGAGACGGAATCCATGTGCATCAATCCAAATACACTCAAGAGATGCTCAAGAAATTTAACATGAGTGACTCTAAGGAGGTAACCACTCCCATGGCGACTAACACGCGATTAGATAATGATGAGAGTGGGAAGTCGACAGATTTGATTCAATATACAAGTATGATAGGTAGTTTGCTATACCTCACAGCGAGTCGCCTGGATATTCTTTTTGCTGTGGGTATGTGCGCTAGGTATGATGTATGTGCCAAGGAATCTCATTTAATTGCTGTTAAGAGAATTTTGAGATACCTTAAGGGCACAATTGGAGTCGGTCTTTGGTACCCCCGTACAGAGTCTTTTGATTTGATAGGCTATACCGATTCTGACTATACTGGGTGCAAGTTAGATCGGAAAAACACAAGTGGGGGTTGCCAATTTTTAGGATCATCTTTAGTAAGTTAGTCAAGTCGGAAGCAACATTGTGTTGCTCTCTCCACGACCGAGACGGAGTAAATCGCTATGGGAGATAGTGTATCACAATTGTTGTGGATGATATACACTTTAGAGGTCTATGGATTGTCTTACAAGGGTGTGCAAGTGTTGTGTGACCACATAAGCACCATAAACCTTTCAAAAAATCCAGTCCACCATTCAAGGACCAAACACATTGAAGTGCGTCACCACTTCATTAGAGATTATGTTGCTAGAGGAGATATTGTACTCTCACATGTAGAGTCCAAGTCTAATCTAGCGGGCATTTTCACTAAACCACTCCCTGGAAATGAATTTAATCTCTTAAGTAGGGAGTTAGGAATGTGTCGTGCACAATAGGATGGTAAAAACCCTTCATGGTCATTCCTAATTGTTGGGCAGCTTGGGGACATTTCACACAAACTATAAGGTTTAACAAAATATTTTTGTATTGCTAGAAATGGGGTGAGATGCTAGGATCAACCAAATTACTCAAAATGTATCATGCATCCCTTGAGTAATGAGGTTGAAGAGATAAAGATCATTAATTTGACCAAGTATGAGGAAAATTAATGTATAATACATGTGTATTTGGTTCCAAGAACATACTTGGACATTCCAATCAAGTAAAATAGGTTGGAGCATTGTTTGTTGATACAAACTTGATTCAAATTTGATAACAAGCCTGTTTTAAGATTTTTAATCCGTAAGAAAACGACCTTCTCTTGATTGATGATGTGGAGAAGTACATTTTAGTTAAGGGAACACTTTTTAGGATCAAAGGGATTAAATCTGGTTGTGTTAAAATTTGAAAGGGGTGTTTGAAATGAGAGTTTCTGAAATGTATCAGGGTTTCAGAAACTTCTCTGAAATCTGATCGGTCCATAGACCGATCAGAAATCACCTCAGAAATCATTTTGATGGGTCAAAACCTTCTGTATCGAACCTGATCGGTCCACCAACCGATCAGGACTCTCCCTAATCGATCACCTTGACCGATCAGGGTTGCTTCTGATCGGTTAGGTAGACCGATCAAGATTTTCTGTATTGAATATCAAAAGTCTTCCTGATCGGTCCGCAGACCAATCAGGGATCTTCCTGATCGGTCAGGCAGACCGATCAGGGATCCTCCGGATCGGTCTGGTGATCGATCAGGAGCCTTCTGATCGGTCATGGTGACCGATCAGATCACTTCTGATCGATCAGGGTTCTCCCTGATCGGTCCAAAAAGCTCACTGATCGATCAACCGTCTGATCTTCCCAATTAAATCTAGTTGGTGATCGATCCACCAACTCTATTAACTTTCCTTTCTCCCTAAATTCTTCAACGCTAGCCGCCGAACACCATCTTCTTCCTGTGAGGTCTTTCTCTCTTGCGCGAGCTCTCTTGTCTGCGAGTTCTCTCTTGCGCGAGCTCTCTTCTCTGCGAGTTCTCTCTTGGGCGAGCTCTCTGTGGTTTTCTTTTCAACCAACCGACGACCATGGCACCCATGTAAGAACTATTCTCATTCTTTACTAATTGCTTTATAATACTTGTGTGTTTTTGGATCTAATCACTATGCTTCATGATGGTGCTGTGCCCTTACCCCAAATCCAACTTCAAATCCTATTCATTTTGGTATTTTGGTGTGGTTGTGCCGTGACCTTCACCACTATCCCAACCGTCTGTGTGTCGTGTCCTTCACTGACCCAACCTTCACTGATCCAACCTTTTGTATGCCATGACCAAATCCCTAATCTCAGAAAAACTTCCAAAGGTAAGGCTGCTGGTGAGGGAAACTCAAAGTCCAAGTCCCCTTCCTCATCTAAACCTTCCCAATCCTCCAGTCCTCAACCCTCGTCCAGTTCAAGATTCCGAATGCATACTTCGAACAAGCTTCCAAAACTGTACTTTTAAACTCCTCCCCTGTCGATCAGTGGATAAGTCATTTGTGTATGACTACGGTCCATTAGTAAGGCATATTATCGATTATTATAATCTTGCATCAATTCTTTTCCTCGAGCGGAATATTAATATTGATTTAGTCTCCGAATTCTATAACAACCTTCTTACTGACGGCGGTACGGATTATACCACCCGAGTAGCTAGGACCAATTTAAATTTCAATTACACCATTTTCTCAGAATATCTGGCTTGTCGTCGATCGACAAATCACTATTCCCTCTACCCTTGTATTCCAGACCCTTTACCGGCTCCATTCGAGGGAGTCACCTCTGATTCCATTTACGAGTATTTTTTCGGACACCCCAGGCCGGATGGCCTTGATGAGCTAGCCATTGAGTTCCCCACTTTTGCTGCTCTTAGACTCTCCCCAGTTGATTATATCCTCTTCAAGATTATCATCAACTGCCTTCTGCCGATCACCTCAAAACCCCTAGCCGAGATCCGCCCTTATCACTGCTTGATGCTCTACGGGATGCATCAGCACCTTGACTTTGACATCATGACGAGCATCTACTATTCCATCATCTCCTACAGTGATCCCAGGCGTCATACATTTTATATGCCTTTTGGTCACATTATTACTGACTTGCTCCAGTCAGTCAGTATTGATGTGTCCAAAGGTAGGACTGTGCCGATGGTTTGGCAAGACTGCAGTCTTGGAAAACGTGCATTTTCCAAGTCTGGCATCATTGCCGATGCCCGGGGGATTAGGTGGAAGGATGGGAGGGGTCTTGGGGAGCTTCCACGGGCGCCACATGTTCAGGTTGCCGCTGATCCAACTGGATATCATAGTGCGCCCGCCGCTGCTAGGGACAACGATGAGGCGGAGCCGGATCTCAGATGGCAGATTGCTGAGCTCGAGCAGACGATGGACCACAGATTTCATATGTGGGGGTTCGAGCAGCAGGCGATCCGGTCTGAGGTTTCTATGATGCTTGCCGAGCAGCGGGAGATGTTTGCAGAGCTGCGCTCGTGGATGGCTGGTCATCCACCATCACAGACATTTCCTGACTTTCAGCCATCGAGCAGCATGCCTCCACGGAGCTTCTTGCCTTCTGATGATACTACATTTGATCCAATGCAGTTTGATGTTCCCCGTGATCCCGCTGATCAGGATTGATATCTTTTGTTGTATTTTGACTTATAACTACTGTTTCATGACTATGTGTGACTGATGACATTCTGATGGTTTTATTTGTCTTGGTGTTTGTTTCAGTCATTAGTTGTAGTCTATGTTTACTCCATTGTCATATGATGCATATGAGTGTTTTGCCTTGCTATACTTATTTCATATGCTTTTCATATGTCTTTCACTTATTACTTCTTGTTTCTTTTGGTGTTGGGGAGAGACCCTTGGTTAAGGAAGATTTGTTTTAAAATTAATAACCAGTCTACATCCATTTCGGTGTTTGACAAAGGGGGAGAGAATGCTTAGTTAAGTTTAGGATTTGCTAATTAACTTAACTTGACTTCTAATACCTAAACTTAATCGGGTTGTCAAACAACAAAAAGGGAGAGATTGTTGATGCAGTTTGACCTGATTGTTGTTTTGATGTTGACACCAATTTAAGTTTGGTTGAGTGAGATCAGATGATTAAGTTCTAATTAAGTCCTGGTCGGGGACTGGGTACGAATTCCGATGAGTGAAGCCGGGCCGTAGTGAGTGAAGCTAGGTGAAGATAACCCTAGTGAATGAAGCTAGGTGAATAGTTCCGGTGAGTGAAGCCGGGCCCTAGTGAGTGAAGCTAGGTGAACGAATTCCGGTGAGTGAAGTCGGGTCCTAGCAAGGGAAGCTAGGTGAAGGAAATCCTGGTGAGTGAAGCTGAGTCCTAGCAAGGGAAGCTAGGTGAAGGAAATCCTGGTGAGTGAAGCCGGGTCCTAGCAAGGGAAGCTAGGTGAAGGAAATCCTAGTGAGTGAAGCTAGGTTGGACTAAGTCCCGGTGAGCGAAGCTGGGCATGAAGTCTTGGTCCGGGAGACTGAGCATTAAGTGTACTGGTCAGAGAGGGCTCGGTAGCCTATTTTCTGGGCCAGACTGAGTCAGAGATGGCAAGGGAGCCTGTTCTTTGGACTCAGGGTCGAAATGATAGGAGTTGGATCGGTCTGATGTTCGATCAGGGAGTTGGCACGAACTCTCTCGGTTGTGGATCGATTTGAAGTCCAATCAGGGAGTTTGCATGAACTCCCTTGATAGTAGATCGGTTTGGTGACCAATCCAGGTTGTTTGATCGGTCTGGTGACCGATCAGAAACAAATCAGAAACAGATCAGAAACATATCAGAATGTTCTGTGTGGTGACTGATTGGTCTAGTAAATGATCAGAAACGGATCAGAAACATTCTGTGTGGTGGCTGATCGATCTGGTGACCGATCAGAATTAGATCAGTAAGTCTCTGTGTGGTGGCTGATCGGTCTGGTGATCGATTAGAATTAGATCAGTAAGGTCTGTGTGGTGGCTGATCGGTCAGTCTGACAGATCAGTAGTGTCTGGACCGATCAGGCAGGAGCCTGATGGGTCAGGCTGACCGATCAGGCCATGGCTGATCAGTCAGTAAGACCGATCAGTCCCTGGCTGATCGGTCAGCTGGACCGATCAACCCCTGGCTGGGTTCTTGACTCTAAACCCTGAGAGTTCAGTGGGTTTAGGATCGATCTGGTGAACGATCCCTGATCTCTGATCGGTTAGTGAGACCGATCAGACCATTATTGGATGATCAGAATGGAGTCTGATCGGTCAGGAGGGTGACTGATCGGTCAGGAGGGTGACTGATAGGTCAGGGTGACCGATCAACGTCTCAGAACATTAATTTGAATTAGTGTTAGACCTCTGATTACGTTCTGATTTTCATCTGATACCTTCTGATATGTTTTGATTTGCTTCGCTAATCAGTCTGTTGAGTGTGCAGATGATACAGAGACGATACAAGCCAAGAAGGAGGGTCAATGGTGACTTTTGCTGCGACAGGTTTGTTTGTTATCTGTTTGCAGGTTTCAACGGCTTCTGGCGGCTGGCGACTGACCTAAGGCTCCAGCTGAAGAGGTCTTCAATGAACTGAGAGCTCAGAGGAGGTCAGTGGGTCAGTGAGTGACGAAGCCTGTTGGTGTGCAGAAGGATGGCTTAAGAGGAGGCTGGCGAAGCAGAGACAGAGATCGGAAATCAATCAGATACAACGAGAACAAAGAGCTGAGTGAAGGGTCTTGTGTGAAGTTGTGTGCTGTGTTGTGCTCTGTGTGAAGCTTCTTCTTCGTGCTTTCTGTGCTTGCGCTTAAGGTTCATTTGTAAGCTTCTTCTCAAGTCTCTATGCTTACTTTGATACATTTCTGAGACTGTCTATGGAGAGGTTACTCCACCGAGAAGGAGGTTTTCTTATCCGGTTTCATTCCGGGGCTTGATCTGCCGACGATCAAGGGATCGCCCATCTCACGGACACGCCAAGGAGTAGGGGCAAGTTATCCCCGAACCTTGTAAATCCTTCTGTTAGCGTCTGGTTTGTTCTCTTTCAGTTTTCTTTCTGTTCTGTATTTTTCCGCTGCTAACCTTAGTGCAGAAAGAATCAAAAGAGGCCAACTTTTAAGTGAGTGTCTATTCACACCCCCCCTCTCTAGCCGTCCCAGATCCAACAGAGGGCATGTTGTCTATCTTGAACAGTGCGTCGTCCAAGTCCAGATGCGCTATCACCGCTCGCATCTTAACTTGCCACAACGTAAACCTTGTGCTGCGATCCAAAAGCGAAATATCATACTTCATGTTTGCCGTTGTCATTAATCCCAGTTGAAATTCTCAAAACCAATCTTGCTCTGATACTACTTGAAACGAGATTAGTACGAAAAACGATAACAAGAACAATAGAAAACACATCAGATTTACGTGGAAAATCCTTGACGGGAAAAACCATGGGCAGAGGAGGAACAATCACTATGAACGGTAGAATACAAAGTCGACGACTCTGATAAAGTAAAGAGAAGTAGAGAGAAAAGAGAGAAAGAAAGAAGTGATAACCAAATAACTTTCTTGATTGATAAAACTTGTCCATGAGATACACAATTTATAGAGACCTTAGGATACTTAGTCAAATTAATAATTAATAACGAAATTATTAATTAACAGATTTATAAAAAATCTGTTAATTAACATATTAATAAGAAAATATCTAATAATATATTAACGGAACAAACTGAATTCGGATCACCAAACTCTAACAAAAATAATTTGTGTCTCATCATGCCTTTCTCTCTCCCTTGTGTGACATTAAACTTCCTATTCTATTCATATATCTTCTTATTGTAATAAAGGCAATGCCAATGATCCTGAAATAAGCAATAAAAAAAATTGTTGACTCTTTACGGTCTAAGAAATTTACAAGACTTAAAATAAATTCAATCGGACATATTTAGCTCGATTAATAGATTTCGGCCAAAATCTACTAATAGCCCTATACTATTTGAATTTTTATAAACTTATGTCCACTTGAAAGGGTATAGTGAGGACAAGGTACATATCATGTCAAACCTAGATTCCGATTGAAGCACAACATGGCATGATGTTGAGAGAGCAAATCACGTTCGGTCGAATTTGGGATTAGAATAGGCACGTGTTGGGTAGATCTAGGATCAAACCAAGCTTGTGGTAGTGTTGATCTCCCGACAATAGGCTCACATTATTTCTTGATCGGAAACAAGGTTTGACATCATATGTATCTTGTCCTCACTCAATCCTTCCTTATGGTCATAAGTTTACAGAAATCTAAATAATCTATGTTCATTAATGAATTTCGATTAAAATTTACTGATCAATCTAGACATATATGATCAAACCTATTTCAAGTCTTGTAGATTTTTGAGATTGTAAGGAGTTCAACGGTGCCTTCTATTATTTATTTTGAGCTCTCCGGAAGTGTTACAATATTATGTTAACTTTCAGTTAGAATGTGAGCAAGATGTCAAAAGATCCATACTATTACGGGAAGAGGTATGGTAAGTACGAAGTTCAATGCCACCCAAAGAAGAGAAGTTGAGAGACATGATGAGACGTAAATTACTTTCAAATTAGATTTTTTGAAAATATGGATTAGATGAATTAGAAATCAATGGTTGGAAAGTTAATGTTGGCGAGAGAGATATAATAAGAAGGTCACCCAAATCAGTATGCTCTTTTGATCATTTTCAAAGTACGGTGCATGATTTAAAATTAAATTTTCAAATTTGCATGAGCCCTTTGGAAATTTCCCATGTTATTATTGTTAGGTCAGATCAATTCTGATCAAAGGACCAAAGCTATTATATTATTACCCGGAGCTATGGTGCATGATAAAAGTTAGATTATGGTATCATGATAAAAGGTGAGACAGGTTCACTATACAACAAAAGTTACCCCGGGGCTGTCGTACAGTGGTAGGGTAACTAGTTGTTAACCCAGGTATCTGTGGTTCGATCCCCTGTTACGACGCATTTTGTAAGAATTTTTTGTCCAAATGGGTGCGAACCCTGGGACGCTGGGCTTCTAGACTGCCCACTACGAGCGTTTCCCGATTTACCCTGGTGATCGATGGAAAATTTTCATGAAACCGAACCGATCACCCCAGATTCAATTTATCTGCTGCCTGATTCATCAATTTTTTTTCGGCAATTTACTAAAGGGCGTATCCAACTATTCGTAATTACCGAAAGGAGTACCATGGTTTCTATTATACCAAAGGGCGCATCCCATATAGTGAAGTTACTTTTATACCCCTCCCGCCAATGAATGGCTTTATCAAATACATTTTCGAGACACCGGACCACTTTATTAATAAAATAATAATTTATGGTTCGGATGGGTAGCAGTCGAATTTTTCTCAGCCAATATATATATTACTACTTTACACAAGTCGAATGATCACGAAGGTACGTATATATTGCTTCCTTGCACAACTCGATTCATCACCAAAGCACCTGAGGAAAATAGGTTGTCGTAGGAGAAAAAGGAAACAACAGATTGGTAACTAAGAAAAATAGGAATGTACGTATGATTGTCATCTTTGATATGGTATCAGATATAGTTTTAATCAAGATAAACTCTTTCTACTATTTTTATGTTTGGAGGAGGCTTAGGGTGATATGCATTACATGATATCAGGCCCTGGGAGTGCATGACCTCATTAGATTTCAGGCAATAGGAGAGGCTGAAAAATTTTGTTTCAGGCCCTCGGAGGGACTGAAATAAAAGGAATTCAGGCCCTCCCAGGGCCTGGCCTGAATTTCTTTTATTTCAGGGTCAGCGAGGGGCTGAAATCAAATAATTTCAGGCCCGCCCTGGGCCTTAAATGTAATGATTCAGGCCCGGAGTGGGCCTGAAATCAAATGATTTCAGGCCCTGCCTGGGCCTGAAATAATTTGATTTCAGGCCCGACCTGGGCCTGAAATAAAATGATTTCAGGCCCTACCAGGGACTGAAATCAAATCCCTGGGCCTGAAATCAAATGATTTCAGGCCCTCAGGGGCTCCTAGGACCTTTATTATCAATTTCAAAGTTTGATAAAGTTAATTGTAATTTTTTTTCAGGGATGATAATGTTGTTGATGAAATTCTCTCTGAGATATGGAATATTCTTGATGATAATGTGGTCACGGGGAAAGGATTAGAAATAGCTAGTAATAATAATCCATTATCTTCCCAGTATGGTGATAATAGCATTACAAGGAATTTGGCAATTGATCTAAATGAAGAAGCAAATAATATAGAAGATGAGGGTTTGAATTCTTCTACAAGAGTAGTTGAAATTGTTGGTGACGAGATGACTAGAGAGGGGGGGGTGAATATAGCCAATACTTTCTCTTTGAGAACTTAGCAAGTTTTCTGCACTTAGCTTGTCAGTAGCACAGCGGAAGAAGCAAAGGAAAAACAAAACAGTGCAGTAAACTAAAAACAAAGATGAAGGCTAACAACCACAGCTACCAAGATCGCTAACAAGAGGGTTTACAAGGTTCGGGGATAACTTGCCCCTACTCCTTGGCGTGCCCTTAAGGTGGGCGATCCCTTGATCGTCGACAGATCAAGCCCCGGTGATCACCGGATATAAAGCAACCTCCTTCTCGGTGGAGAAACCTCTCCACAACATTTCAATCAGATAAATGTTTAAGCTCAATGAAACAACAAGAAAGATCTTACTCAAACACCCAGCAAAGAGAAGAACGCAGCAAGCTTCCCTGAGCTCCACCCAGTGGCGATCTCACACAAGAACCCTTCTTAATGTCTTCCCACTGTCGGACTCCAAGCCTCTCGTTCTCTCCTTCAAGTGCTCGAGTAATGGATGATTGCTTCTCGATAGCTTGCTCAGAATGATGGAAACTTCAAGAACACATCAAGCTTGATGTGGAGAACTCAAGGCACAGGAACTCAAGAACACAAGCTGTAAGCTTTCGAATGCTTCTCTGCTTCCACCAAGCTGTCTCCCGTTCCTTTTTGTTTCTCCACCAAGCATCAAGTGACCTCATCTCCAGCAGCCTCCAGCTGCCTCACTGCCAACACCAGCTACACTGAACCCTTACTGAACTTCCTGAGCTCCCTCAGCCAAGCTTCAGTCAGCGGCTTCAGTCCTGCAGCTCCAGCCGTTGCAACCTGAGATGAGAAATGGACAAACCTGCTCCAAGGAAAGCCTCCATTGACTTCTCCTTGAGTGTTTGAATCCTCTCCTGTCACCTGCAGCTTAGTCAGAATATTAGAGTAGTATATCACACAGTAAATCAAGTATCAGAGGCAACCATCAGCGAATCAGATACTGTCAGATGCGATCAGAGCGTCTGACAGTGCAATTTGAATTAAAGTGATCGGTCACCCGACCGATCAGAGCGACTCCTGATCGGTCACCAGACCGATCAGGCTAGGTCCAGACCGATCAGGCTAGAGCCTGATCGGTCCCCAACGCTCAATCAGAAATCGCGATTTCTTTGTGACTTCTCCTGGATCGATCACCGGACCGATCCCAGGTTGTGGATCGATCACCCGAACGATCCACCCCTTTCTTGGGCGATTTCTGAGCTTCGCAGTCCAGACCTCCTGATCAGTCATTAGACCGGCCTCCTGATCGGTCACCAGACCGATCAGATCATAACCAGACCGATCATGCTCCGTCCTGATCGATCATAGAGAGGAACCTGCGATGCTTGATCGTTCTCCGGAACGATCTGCACAGTGATCCTGATCGGTCACCCGACCGATCAAGAGCAGTTCAGCAGGGGAACTCTACCTCACTGCTCGCTCCCTGATCGGTCACCAGACCGATCAGGAGCCAGTCAATGGGTGAAACGCATACTCCCTGATCGGTCACCAGATCGATCAGGAGCAGCACAGTAGGTTCCCAACCTCACTGTGTGCTCCCTGATCGGTCACCCGACCGATCAGTCATCGCTGGATCGGTCACCAGACCGATCCACGAAGGAGCAGCGTGCCATAATCCCTGATCGATCACCAGACCGATCCAGGGACTCAAACTCAGCCCTCCAAGCTAAGTTTCCATCCACCTTAGCCCTCCAAGCTAAGGATTTTCCATCTAACTCTCCAAGTTGGGAATTTGCACCTAACCCTCCAAGTTAGGACTTTTCACCTAACCCTCCAAGCTAGGACTTTTCACCCAACCCTTCCGAGTTAGAACTTCATCCAACCTAGCCCTCCAAGCTAGGCACCTGACCCTCCAAGCCAGGACTTTTTCACCTAATTCTCCAGGATGAGAATTTGCACCTAACCCTCCAAGTTAGGACTTTTCACCTAGCCCTCCAAGCTAGGACTTTTCACCCAACCTTTCCGAATTAGGACTTTTCCAACACCTAGCCCTCCAGACTAGGATTTTCCATACCATGCCTGATCCCCGATCAGGACTTAATCATAATCAATAATCATCCACCTAAACTTAAATCGGTGTCAACACCAAAACAACAATCAGGGCCAGACTGCATCAACAATCTCCCCCTTTTTGTTGTTTGACAACCCGATCTAAGTTTAGGGATCTCAATCAATATTTCTCAACTTTAGAATCATAGGGGAATCCAGATCCTCCCCCTACAACATGATCATCTTAAACTTAACCAATCCACACTCTCCCCCTTTGTCGAACACCGAAAAGGTGCTAGAAGGGCTATTAAGATTAAAACAAACTCCCCCTCAACCCTAGGGGTATCCCAAATCAACAAAGATGTGATAGGTTGTTGGATAACCATACGAACACATGTGAAAAAGATAGAGCAAGATATAACAAGCACATGCATCATATGAACACGAATTATTAACTCGCAAAGCATGCCATAACATGTATATATATCTGGTAGACATGACATTACAAGCATGAGCATGGCAGTGTAGCAAACATGCAGATCATAGTCATATAAACAGCATGGCATCAACAATAGGCATACTATCAGGAGAGAAAAACATAATCATAGCAATATAACACAATTTCAAATAGTAGTCATCATAGCATCAACAAACAGTAACATCCTAAGCAAGATAGAACAGACAAAAGTCAGGATGTACACAGCCGTCAAAAACATCAAACACGAACACAGAGCGGTCAATCGTCAGCTGGATCATCGTCCGAATCATCAATGTAGACGATATCCCCTGGTGAAGGGCCACTGGGAGATGCACCATCAGGAAATGTATGATGATACCATTCTTCATACCATCTGTCTTGGAAGGAGTGCATCTCAGAGATATCAGAGGCTAAAGCATCGAGACGGTGATCAAAAGTCTGAAACTTTGAGCGGACCTCCTGTCGCCAGAGCTCAGAGATATGCAATTCGTGTTGCAGCAACCGCTCTAACTCCGCAATCTGCCATCGAAGGTCAGGAGCCCACTCATCATAATCATCTATATCAGCGGGCTGCTCCTGGGAATGGGCTGCTCCTGGAAACTCCCCCATGTGCCTCTGATTCTTCCAACGCAACCCTCGTGATCCGACAACAATACCAGACTGGGCCAGCATGCGACGATCAAGTCAGCAGTCCTGTCGCACCATAGGTACCGTACGACCCTGTGAGACATCGATCCCAGCGGACTGCAGCCAGGCAGTGATGATATGACCGAATGACATATAGATCGTCTGACCATACCTCAGACCATGAACAATGATGGAGAAATAGATGGACGGTGCTATGTCAAAATCTAACTGCAGATGCATCCCGTAAAGCATCAGGCAGTGGAATGGATGTATCTCATCAAGATGCTTTGACGTAGTTGGAAGAAGACAATTTGTGATAATCTTAAACAGAACATAATCAATGGGAGATAGATGGAGAGCAGGAAACGTGGGAAATGTATGGGGGTGCGCACCAGAGCCCCGTGGCTTGGGGTGGCCTAGAAAATGCTCATAGATGGAGTCAGGAGTGACTCCAGTAAAGGGGACAGGAAGAGGGTCAGGAAGATATGGATAAAGCGAAAAATCATTCTCGGAGCGACGACAACCCAGAAACATAGTGAAGGACGATAGGGTAAAGTCAAGATCGACGCCGGTGACACGGGTCCGCCACCCCATGCTCTCCCCATTGGCCAGATTATTGTAGAATTCAGAGACCAAATCAACATTGATTGGTCATTCTAAGAAAAGGATGTTTTGAAGCTCATAGTACTCAATGATTCTTCTCACCGTAGGATAATGTTCATAAACAAAAGTTTGGTCCACTGACCGACATGGCATTAGTTTGAAGTTGTGCCAATGAAATTCTAGGGCATAGAGAATGTTCTGAAATCTAGGATGCGGGGGAGATGGAGGCCTCGTAGGAGGTGTAGAAGACGAAGGGCCTTTTCCCTTAGAACTATCCTCCATACGTTCCTTACCCTTGGAAGACTTTCTATAGGGGGTTGAATTGGTCATGACACAGAATTCAATTTATTTGATAAGATCGATCATACAAAACAAGAATTGATCATATAAGATGATACCCAATCAAAAGATAGATAAAATTGATCATAGACATAAGGTGAGAAAGTAGGGTCACGGGCAAAGGATCACGGCACAACAGCAAGAACAAGAACAAAAACATGGTTAGCTTCACAAACACGTATTATAGATTGATTCGAATGAAAAACCAAAGCAAGAACTTACTTTGGTGCCATGGGTGAGCTTGCGCAAGGGAGGAAGAAGCTAGTTCCTCAAGGTTGAGAGAGAAAAAGGCCTGCGCAATAGAAACTCTCGGACGCAGAGAGCTTGGAATAAGTGGGGAGCGCGCAGGGAACAGGAAGACACCAGTAGGGATCTCCGCAAGAAATCGCACGCACGAAGTGGGAGAGATGCAGGAGAGTGCTCTCGCTCAAACAAGGTCACGTAGATGAGGAGTTTCGGCGCTAGGGTTCGGCGCTGAAAAGGGTTTTGCGAAATTAATCGGTTGGTGGATCGGTCCACCAACCAGAATTTAATGCGTTTGAACGGATCACCGTTCGATCTAATCGCACCCAGACCGATCAGGCTATAGCCTGATCGGACTGGCCCGGTCCTGATCGGTCGGATGACCGATCAGACGTGCTCCTGATCGGTCAGTTGACCGATCAGGATACGAACAGTAGGGTCTGGAGGAAAACTGCTGGGCTCCCTGATCGGTCTGTGGACCGATCACCATAGGGTGTCAGATCGGTCCAGGCACCGATCCAGGTTAGCTTAGTACACTTAGTCGAATTCCGGAAGATCACGACTTGCCTCGCTGATCGGTCTGTGGACCGAACACCACAGGAAGAAGCCAGATCGGTCCAGGGACCGATCAGCCCTATGCCTGATCGGTCCAGTGACCGATCAGGGTTCCTGGTATTCCCTGATACGAACTGAAATGTTCAGTTTCAGAATTTCTGAAACTTTTCAATTAAGATCTGATGAACTTTATCGAACTTGGACATGATTTCCTGACTAAAATTGATCCCTTAACAAGAATCAAAGGTCCTTATAGGTTCAACAATCACTTTGACCCATACAAATGGAGTCAAACTCAATCAACAATCAATCAAGCGAAATCAATCAAGTTTGAGTCAAATCCAATGTTCCAATCAAGTTTCCTTGATTGGAATGTCCAAGTATGATCAAGGAGCCATATACACATATGTTATGCAATGGTTTTCCCCATACTTGGTCACCACCGTGATTATTATCTCGTCAACTTAATTTCTCAAGGGATGCATTGACATTTTGAGAAATTGAGTTGATCCTAACATCTCACTCCATGTCTAGCAAACACAAACGTTTTGGTAAACCTTATAGTTTGTGTGAGATGTCCCCAAAGTTACCCAATTGATTCCCAACACTTTCGAAATAATCATGAAGGGTTTTGAATGCAATTTGAAAATCATGAAGCGCGACACATTCCCAATTCCCGTCTTAGGAAACTAAATTCATTTTCGGGAAGTGGTTTAGTGAAAATGTCAGCTAGGTTTGACTTGGACTCTACATGAGAGAGTATGATGTTCCCCCTAGTTACATGATCCCTAATGAAGTGGTGTCTTACTTCAATATGTTTTGTCCTAGAATGATGGACTGGATTCTTGGTTAAGTTAATTGTGCTAATGTTATCACATAACACTTGCACACCCTTGTAACTCAATCCATAGTCCTCTAAGGTATGAATCATCCACAACAATTGCGATACACTCTCTCCCATGGCGATATATTCTGCCTCGGTAGTGGAAAGAGCAACACAATGTTGCTTCTGACTCGACCAACTTACTAAGGACGAACCTAAGAATTGGCAGCCCCCACTAGTGCTTTTCCGGTCCAACTTACATCCAGCGTAGTCGGAATCCGTATAGCCAATCAAGTCAAAAGATTCGGTACGGGGATACCAAAGACCTACACCAATTGTGCCCTTGAGATATCTCAAAATTCGCTTAACAGCAATTAAATGAGAATCCATGGCACAAACTTGATACCTAACGCACACACCTACAGCAAATAGTATATCTGGTCGACTGGCTGTGAGGTATAACAGACTACCTATCATGCTTCGATATTGAGTTAGATCAACGGGTTTACCACTCTCATCATTGTCTAATCTTGTGTTTGTAGCCATGGGAGTGGTTACCTCTTTTGATTCACTCATATTGAATTTTCGAAGCATTTCCTGTGTATACTTTGATTGGTGCACATGGATACCATCGCGAGTTTGCTTGATTTCAAGTCCAAGGAAGAAAGTCAATTCTCCCACTAGACTCATTTCAAACTCACTCTCCATGTGTCCAATGAACTCATTTAAATAGCCCCTATTGTTTGAGCCACAAATTATGTCATCGACATATACTTGGGCTACAAATATATTGTCACCATCTCTTCGTAGAAATAGTGTAGGGTCTATTTGACCTCTAACGAAGCCCTTCTCAACTAGGAATGTCGACAACCGCTCATACCAAGCCCGGGGTGCCTGTTTAAGGCCATAAAGTGCCTTTTTGAGCTTGAACACGTGGTTTGAAAATTCGGTACTCTCAAACCCCGGAGGTTGTTCGACATAGACCTCTTCTTTAATCAAACCATTTAGAAAGGCCGATTTGACGTCCATTTGATATAATTTGAAACCACGATGTGCTGCAAATGCTAGCATCAATCGGATGGACTCTAATCGTGCCACAGGAGCATAAGTCTCATCATAATCAAGGCCTTCAACTTGACTGTAGCCCTTAGCTACCAAGCGTGCCTTGTTTCTAATGATTTCTCCCTTATGGTTCAATTTGTTCTTGAAGACCCATTTGGTTCCAATAATGGAGGTCTTCTTGGGTCTAGGGACTAAGTCCCAAACTTGACTCCTCTCGAATTGACCTAGTTCATCTTGCATTGCAATGATCCAATCGGGATCATTTAATGCTTCATCAATTTTCCTAGGTTCAATTTCGGAAATTAGGGCAACTTCATTAGCCTCATTCCGGAAGAATGATCTAGTCTTAACCCCCTGACGGATGTCTCCAACAATTTGATCTTGGGGATGACTAGAGGCTAATCTAGTTTACCTAGGAGTTGGTGGTGCTTCTTGAACAGGTTCACTAGACCCAAGTTCAGCCTCAGAATCTGGCTGATCAGTGGGTTGTCTAGGTTCACCGTCATCAGACTCATCACCATTAACAACACTTGGAGTTTCATTCAAACTTAGTCTCCTAAGTTCGAGTTGAACTCCTTCTACATTTTCTGATTGGTCACTTGATTTTGGAACTTCTTCAAAGACCACATCAGCAGACTCTTCAACTAATCTAGACTTCTTGTTGTAGACTCGGTAGGCTTTGCTAACGAAGGAGTACCCGACTAGTATCCCTTCATCAGCCTTTGCCGTGAACTTTCCAAGATGATCCTTGGTGTTTAGGATGAATACCTTACAACCAAACACCCTAAGGTGTTTAACCGTAGGTGGTTTCCCAAACCAAAGTTCATGGGGAGTCTTTCCTAGAAACCTATGAATCAGGACTCTGTTTTGCATATAGCAAGCTGTATTTACAGCTTCGGCCCATAAGTAACTCGGGAGTGAGTACTCATTGAGCATGCTTCGTGCAACCTCTTGGAGTACACGGTTCTTCCTCTCTACAACACCATTTTGTTGTGGTGTTCTAGGAGTAGAGAACTCATGTCTATAACCCTTATCTTGATAAAATTCTAAAAACCTTTGATTTTGGAATTCACCTCCATGATCACTTCTAATTGTCTTAATTGTTGATGATTTCTCATTTTCAACTCTTCTATAAAAAGAAATGAAAGTATCTAAGGTTTGGTCCTTATATTTTAAAAAGTAAGTCCATGTGTATCTAGTAAAATCATCAATGATAACAAAGCAATATCTACTTCCATTCAATGATATGATGGTACTACAATCAAATAGATCCATGTGAAATAAATCTAATGTATTGGAAGTACTTACAGTGCTTTTACCTTTATGTGCAGATTTTGTTTGCTTAC
Source organism: Boesenbergia rotunda (assembly GCA_024364735.1). Lineage (NCBI taxonomy): Eukaryota > Viridiplantae > Streptophyta > Magnoliopsida > Zingiberales > Zingiberaceae > Boesenbergia > Boesenbergia rotunda. The sequence continues at coordinate 1,560 of JAGFNQ010008993.1, read as the reverse complement.
CCATTTGACATGCATCACATAATTTGTCTTTTTCATACTTGATGCTTGGTAAACCACAGACTAGTCCCTTGTTGGCCAGCTTCCGGATGTTCTTCATGTTGACATGTGCTAACCTCCGGTGCCAAAGGGTGGACTCTTCTTTTTTTGACATGAGACACTTAGCAAAAGCATTAGCAGCACCTTTAAATGAAACTTGATAAATATTGTCTACTCTTGCTCCTACTAGTACCGTGTCCAAGGTGTCATTTTGTCTAACTAGACATTGACTTGGTTGGAAGTCAATTGTGTAACCCGTGTCACACAATTGACTGACACTTAGGAGATTAAACTTCATCTCCTTGACTAGAAGGACATTTAAGATTCTAAGACATCCGGATATTTGAATGTCTCCTATTCCTATGACCTTAAGACTACCATTGTTACCAAATGATACATTACCTCTACTTTTCTTGTGAAGTGTGGTAAACAATGATCTATCCCCGGTCATGTGTTTGGAGCATCCACTATCAACGAACCAAGTTGATAGGTGCTCCCCCTCAATCATAACCTACACAATTCGAAAAATAGAAGTTTTAGGTACCCAAACCTTGGGACCTAAAGCATCAACTAAACATGACTTAGGCACCCATGCCTTGACAACTTTCTTTTGAGTCTTCGGTGTCCTAGATTGTCTCATGTCAATCCTAGACATGAGAGACACAAATGAGGGTTCTTTAGGGCGGTAACCAATACCGGCCCTATTGTAGACTGCCCTTTGGGCATTTAGAATCATATCTAAGGTCTTAGAGCTAGCTGAGAACTTCCCAAGAATATTCTTGAGCTTCTCAACCTCACTCTTCAAGATTGGTTTTCCTCTACTAACAAGTTATCATGCAAATCATTTACTTCCTCAACCTTAGAGGATTTCAAATTTCAATTTCATGTTTCAACGATTTAATTTCATCTTCTAGTAATTCAACATGCAAATCATCAATGTTATCATCTCTAGAAGCCTTCAATTGATCAATTTCTAATTGCAATGCTTTAACTTTGTTTTTGGATTTCTTAAGCATACTAGTTAAACATGCAATTGCTCTATAACACTTTTCAAGCTCGGGAGAAGTTACCTCTTCATCATCCGAAGATGATGAAGCCGTGTTTGCGGAGCTTGAAGATTCATCACTGCTCTCCTCTCCAAGAGCCATGAGAGCCACTTGCCTTGTGCTCTTCTCCTCCTTTTCTTCATCGGATGAGCTAGAGGATGACTCATCCCAAGAGCCTTCAAGCTTTCTTCTTCTTCTTGGATTTCTTCTTTTCTTTTGGATTTCTCCTCCTTCTTCTTAAGCTTTGGACATTCATTCTTGAAATGCCCTTTCCTACCACACTCAAAACAAGATGCATTATTCTTATCAAGTTTGGATTCACTAGTGTTACCTCTACTTTTGAAACGTCGATCCCTTCGCATCATCCTCCTCACAAAGTTTGCCATCTCAGATGAAGAGGAGCCACTGCCATCTTCCTCAGAATTGGACTCGGATTCGGAAGAGGATGAAGATGATGAGACCTCTTCTCCTTCTTCTT